>WBMW01002665.1:1383931-1418553 GCA_013396635.1 Penelope pileata
AAAAAAAAAAAAAAAAAGAAAGCAGGTAATAAAAAGGGCAGTTTACCAAAGTTCTCTTGATGACAGTTTCCAGCAATAAGTAAAATAGCGGCGTACAAGAGTTATATATTTTTTTATTTAACATTACCTGGCATGCTTTTAATTGGCCCCTGAGGTACAAGTTACCAAGCAGTGCATCCAGTCATCCCCTGGGTCCTGTAACCAGGGGTACACAGCTCAGCTTTAGTTCTATGCTTCATAATTAAGCATCCACTATGAATACACACACAAGATTGAAACATAGGCTCCCTTTGTGCTTTCACTTATTTGCAAACATGAAAAGTTTATTTTTAAGCTCAGCATTGTATAGAGGGTCCTTTCTTCCCCTCCTGTCACATGAAATACCAGAGAGGGATGGTTATTATGGAAGGCCTTTTTTGTTATACATGGACAGCTTGGAAATTAAGTCCCAGACCAAGCATGTTAAGATTTGCAACACAAGGAAAAAAAAAAAAAAAAAAAAAAAAAAAACAGACAAAATCCTTTACTGCAGCAGGAGTCACCAATAAATCCATTTAATTCTGTTGGGTTACTTCACACTTATGATGGTATAAGAAGGTGTAGGATTAACGGCTCTATTATGTACTTCCAATCTGGTGCACTTAATTATATATTTTTATACCATTTCCAGTATGATTCAAACAAAAAATCCTCAGTTATAACTGTTATGTCGAGACTCAGCTTTCAAGCACTTTTGCTGTTTGGATTCAAAGCCTGAATTCAGTCAAATATCTAGTAAATAGTGAAAAGTTACTATTACAAACTAGGAAGTTGTTTTCTTTTCTTCAGAGCAGACAATTTTCCAGTTATCTTTTTCAAAGTTTTCATAATATTTGTCAAAGTGTGGTTTATCAAACCACAGCTACTGGTAGAAAAACAATTTAAAAAACATATTAACTTGTATTTGAAAATATCTGAATTTCTAAAGCAACTCTCTAAGACATCACATTTGGTTACAAGTTCATATTTTTGCAAGAAAATGTTTAAAATCCTTTTTTAATTATAAAGTTTCTATGCGAACAACGCCCGCTATGTTCCTCAGCTATTTGCCAGAATAACCTTCCCTGCATGACTTCTGTTTTCATCTTGTCTCAATTCTTCTCAAACTTCCTCACCCTGTAAAGTTGCGGGCACTATGGCAGCAGTCCTTTGAACAGGCATATAAGACTGTAAGCCTTTTAAAATCTCATGCAAAATCCTGCTCTTCAATTTGAAAGTCATTAAGATATTACTTCATTGCTTCTTTAGTTTTACATCCAGCCCTTAAATGTGCCTTGGCACATGGAAGAAATTCTCAGTCACTTTAATTGTGAGATTGGCACATATCCTAGAACAGAAAGTAAGCTACCTCAGCTTCTGAAATAAGTAAAATGAGTAAGCAATCTACACATTTTATACATTGCAAAATGCGGAACCTAACATAACCTTTCTCTTCTTCTGAAGTAGATAGTGGTGCCTGATGGAAGGGCTCAGAAGAAATGAAAAGTAATTTCTTTGATATTAGCTGCTGCAATGGCATGCCTTCCATGCTATTATTTGCCTTTATAGTTGTTACTACAAAATATTAAGTGTACATTTAAATTTACTTACGTTGGTTGTCCTGTTGTCATTATGCACACAAGTCTTTGTAGGATTACAGCCTGCATCTTTTTCCTATGGTTTTCAGAACTAGATGTTTCTCCTCAGTAATACCCTTATGTAGAAGACATTGGAAGAAAACATGACATTTATTTCAAAATGGATATGTTAAAGTCATGTCTGAACTGACTGAACCTTCTGTGCTTTAGAATTAAAAAAATAAGCAAAAATGGAAGTCATGCAGAACATATATTACGTATTTAATTTCAGTAAAGTATATTTCCAAGCGTATACACTTTTTGAATATTAATCTGGGGCAACATACTTTCTGGAAAATTAAAGTATTTCTGCTATAATTAATGGGAGAAAAAGTACCTCTCAATATGCAAAGAAATATTAAAAAAAATGAGAACTATAACATGCATATTAACATAGTCAAGTAACTTTTTATAGCTATCTATATAGTTTTAATCCTTAAAAACCATAAGAAAAAAATAATTTGAAAGGGTCAAAGGAAGTCTTTCGAAATTTAACAGAATATTTCTTTTCCTAAATGTTTTAAATGTTTAAATTTAAAAATTTAAATTTTTACATTTATCAAAAATAATGACACAAAGCCAAACACTAACTCCAAATTTAGCTTTCCTAATTTTAAATGGAGATAATAATAAAGAGAAAAAATAGAATTAACAATAACAAGAAAGAATTTGTGCCTTTCTTAACCATGGTTTCTGAAAGCTTTTGAAGTCTTAACCAGGCCATACTTAAGCTTCTGATTTGGGCATATTCTAGAGCTTTACTAAAGGAGTTTATTGTTCTTTTAATTTAAATATTGAAGGAAACAAGAAGTAAGGAAAGGAAAGAAAGCTTTCAAATCAAGACTTTTCCAAAAAGAGCCCGGAGAACAATTTCTGAGTTTACTACCCTGAGACATTAAAAAAAAAGTCAGAGTGAGGACAACAAACCAGTGTCTCTAATAAAGACAGACTATACAAGGTAAATCTAAGTCATTGTGTCACATTTTCTTGAAACAAATTCATGTCAACTTCTCCTAAGTTCAATCGATTTATTTATTTTATAGTAAAATATAAACTCTGGTAGTTTATGGCCATTTTTAAAATTATTTTTATTATTTTCAAAGCAGTGGCAACACACAGTGACATCATTTTAAGGATTTCTCTTCCCAACCCCATGTGCAATGACATTTATCAGTTGTGGTTGTAACCAGAATTTAGAATTTTGAAGTACTGTATTTCATGATGAAAAACTTTTAAGTACTTTTATTTTAGGAGCTTGAGAACAAGCATTCAATTTGAATATGAAGCTGTCATAGATTTTACATTGTCTTTGCCAAAATTATCTTATGCTCTAGTCACTGTTTAACAGCCGTGATAAGGATTCACAGCAGCAAAACTGATATTTAAGGGAAATATGGATCTCACTGTGTGTCATACATCAGAATGAAGAGCATGAAATATCAGTTTATAAAAACCTCAGTTTTTACCGTAACAGAAGTAAATCGAAACTCAAGATTATATGTAACAGCTGTGATGCATTTAATGCACTTTTCTGTCCTGTTTAAACTTGTTTTGAAATAACGTGCAAGAGTAGGTTATTGTTGTTACTGGTTGTTTGCCTTAAGATAGCACACAATACGTTTTGACTGAAAAATAACTCCTTTGCAGAATGGTATCAAGGAAAATACCAGAAGCATCATCGTCCTGTGTTAAACAAAGTAAACCATGCTGCTTTGAAAGATTCATTTATTATTATTATTATTATTGTACCTGGAGGTTATTTCTAATAATATTTAGTGAACAGTAACTACATATTCAACATGACCGCAATTTCAGAAGTTTGATGGCCTTAATTAACATGAGCTGTATGAAAACACTTCATGAAAGAATGTAGGGTAAAAATACCATTCTTCTATCTCAGTTTAAGTCCCTGCTGACTTAGCAGAAAGCTTTCTTTCTCTCTTGCATTCTTTAGCTAGAATTTGTGAAAGCAAACGTGAATAATAGAGGAGCACCATTACTGCAGGTTTGGAACAGAGCTGAAAGAAGCAAAAAGCACTACAAAAGAAGTAGAGCAGATCAGATTTCTGAAATAATTATTTTTCTAACTGCAGCTGAAGAGTTAACATTGAAAGCAAATGCTAAAAGCTTTGAACAATTGTGTATCTTTACCTGGATTAGATTATACCATTGTAACAAGACAATTTGTCAAACAAATTAGTTCTGTGTACCTAACCATCACTTGAAAGAGAAATAAAAGAAACGAAGATGCACTTATTTTTTAAACAAAATATTTACATTTAAGGTATTGTTTGCAGTATTTTTGAAGTAGTTCTGCTGGAACTTTCTTACGAGTGTTTTTGAGAGGTGGTATTAGCCACCCATCACTGAAAAATGTAGTGTTAGCTTATTTGGGCCTGCCCTACACCATGGAAACAGAGCTTCAAACAGAGGGAGCTTAAAGGCACTGGCTCAGTCACAATCAGCAGTTATCAGGATGCCATGGGATGGCTTCAAGAGAGAACCAAGCCAGTACACAGGGTTTCACATCTAGTGAAACAGCTAGTTATGTACCGCAGCCTCCAAACTGAAAGTCCAAAGTTGGAACCTCAGTTAGCCTCAAAGCCTCCCTGGCACACAAGGGTACTGGGTGCCTCAGAGGCTGAGCTAAAAATTAATCTTGTCCAGGGCATAAAGTTTATCGTTACAGCCCATACAATGCACAGGGGCCAAGATCTTTCTGAATTATAGAGATTGCATATCAGAAGCAGGAGAGCCACACAAGCAGAGTGCCATAGCAGCCTTTCTTCCTTCTTCTGTCCCCAAGGAAATAGTCCTAAGCAAGAACTGACCATCCTACCTCCAAAAAGCAACCCCAAACATTTGGCTGTGGAAGCAGTGCTGGCTTTCCCTGGCCACGTGACTTTCTGCATAGTCCTACAGCCAGGTTACATTGGAGGGAAGGTCTGGAGGTAGGGTACCCCTCCAACAAAGGCAGGACTCCAGAACAGAGGCTCCCCATTTCACAGGTGTGTATAGTTTAACCATCACCTGAAATACATATTCCCCACCCTGCCAACCAAACATTAAAACGACAGCTACAATTGCATTTTTGTGTGGTGCTCCACCCACGCGGCAGTAGTGAAAGATGCTTCCAAAACATGTGACAGATCTCAGCCTCCACACAGCTTAGTCTCTGGATCTTAAACAGGATTAGGTATAAGACATTTAATTGAGTTGCTCAAGGGGAGATAGCAAGAGAAAAGGTACATAATTCTGGGTGGGGATTCTTTGCAGAATTTCAGTTTTCATTGACCACCAAGACGCAGCTCAAGCTCACCTTGACAAGTGAGAACAAGAGAAATCTGCATTATTAGTTCAATTAAATCACTAGAACTGCTTTGGTATGGTACTCCATCAGGAGTTGCCATGCAGATCATGACATATTTTCTGAAAAATACCCAGTAAGGAGCAAGAAAAGTAGGGGTCTCAAGTATTATATCCAGATCACAGCAATGTTGTGAGATGAAGACTTCGGATTACAGATTTATAGCTGTAAAAGAATGCATGAAGGATGTGCTGGGATAACACCTCCTTAATAACTTGCCTTTTCATGCTCTATATCATGCGGACTAAATTAACTCTACACAAAACTCTCAAGCTTTAATTTCAAGTGATTGATACATTTGATAAAATTGTTTCTTTAGAAATAAATTACACCATTCATAAATTTCAAAGAGGTTAAACAGAGAACTTCCACAGGCTTTAGACTAGCCAGAATTTCACCTAGTGAGAAGCCCCACAGTAAAAAACTGTGGTCAGCGCTAAAAAGTTGCTGTCTTTTCCATGGAAGTAGCAAAAAAGTTTTGATACATATCAGGGCTGCTCTGAAAATAATACTATTTTGTTATGTTGGCCCATGATGTCAGAGTCAGTCATATGGCAGTAGAGGTTGAATCTTCCTGCCAACATTCTGTTATATTTTGTTGCTGTGCAACAAATGGCAGCAGATGGGCAGTCTGACACAAAGGCGTCTGACATGGAAGCGCAGATGAAGCAAAGTGGAAAAAAGTGTAATTGTGGAATTGAATTCCTCCGTGCAGAAAAAATGGCATCCATTGACATTCATCAACACTTGCTGAATGTTTATGTAGACCAAAGAGTGGATGAACTGTGTACAGAGCTGAATATTGGCTTCAATGCGTTGGAAGCAATGGTGGTAACGCTGGAATATCGCAAAGTTTGCTCCAGGTGAGTCCCACAGATGCTCCCAGGGGAACAGAAAGAACACCATATGCAACTTTGCCAGGACCTATTGAACAAATATGAGGCTGAAGGGGACAGTTTCTTGGATCCTGTCACTACCAGAGACGAGATGTGGTGTCACCGCTATGAGACAGAGTCAAAACAGCAGTCCATGGAGTTGTTACGTGAATTTCCCATCAGACAAAAAGGTCAAGATGCAGCCCGCTGTAGGTAAAGTGATACACACTGTCTTTTGGCATAGGAAAGGGGCAATCCTTCTGGATTTCCTGGAACTCAGACAAACCAACAACTCTGACTGCTATATCACAACGCTGACTAAGCTGAAGGCTCGAACTTCGAGAGTCAGGCCAGAGAAGAAGATAACCTTTCTCTTGCAACATGATAACGCCAGGCCCCATACAGTCTGAAGACTGTGGAGCACATTGGTGGTCTCGGATGGACTGTCCTAACACACCCACTGTATGGTCTGAATTTGGTGCCTTCTGACTTCCATCTGTTTGCACTGATGAAAGATGGACTGTGGGCAACATTGCCACAAAAACGCCATCATAGCAGCTGTGAAACTGGGGGTCACCTCTGCTGGAGCAGATTTTTATGAGCGTAGCATGCAGACTCTTGTTCACCACTGGCAAAAATGCATAGCTAATGGTGGTGACTATATTGAAAAATAGAGTTTTGTAACTGAGAATTTGCTCTATCAAATAGTGTTACTGCGCTCTTTTTGTCTGTTGTAGTTTCCATGGAAATAAATAGGAGACACTACTTTTGGAGTGACCCACATAACATACACCTATTTGATGTGTGGCAGAGTTTATGCAATTAAACATTCATTCTAGATTCATGCTACAATCTGTTCTTAGTAATCCAGATTTAAAGGAAGTTTACTCATTTTAGTTGAAAGGTCAAGAGGGCCACACGTGATGCTTGGCATGACATTTATCTGTAAATCACACTGTCTTGTAAACCATAGTGTTTAGTAGGCTACAAAAACTTGCACAGCTTTGCCACCCTGGTCTAAGAGGCTCACAAAGCCCAGGTGACCTTCTGATCCCCAGCAAGAGAAGAAAGGCAGCAGAACCATTAGTGCTATCAAAAAACATGCCCTCATATAATGCCTGCAATAACAGTAAGGATCTTGTCTTCCATATAGGCAGTGGCTCTGGCCACTTGGATAACTTTGCAAGAAAATTTAATGCCTGTTTCTCTTTATCCTATTTACCTCAAAATTTAAAAAAAAAAAAAAAAAAAAAAAGCATGCATGAGTTAGACACCCCACATGTTTTAGCAGCTAGGAAAGCAGTTTTAATTTAATTTCAGATAAGTAACTTAGCATCTAAAAAGCTATAATCACCTATCTTAGTTGCATAACTATGAAAAACATTAGAGAATTTGGGGTGACTTAATGTTACCACCATTTCAAATTTTTGAATAGCGCAAAAACAAATGGAAATGCCAGACAGCATAATCCACTGCTGCTCATTAATGAGGCCACGTCAAAAGATGTATATATATGGGATAAATACTTGGGCTGATAGGTGAGGTATCAGGCTCTATCTGATTAGGGAACTTGAGAATGTTTCCCTGCTTTGCATTTGGCTCCATGCCCCAGCTGATTCCACATCATGACAAAACATGAACACACAACATCATTCCCTGATTTCCACAGAAAGGAAATCTGGGTGCATAGGTCAGGCAGGAGCTTTAGCCATGTGTGGACCCAAACCCCAGGGCATGCACTGTATGCCCCAGCAGAACAGTCTAGACGCAGCTTTAAGAGATTAGTCAGAGACTGATTGAAGAAAACTTGTTCAGTTTGTAATGTCTGAAGTGCCTGTCAAAAGCCAGTTTCCCCAATATCAGCTTATCACAGCGATCAGTCTCTTGGAATGGGACTCCATAGTAAGTCTCATAGAAGCAAACATTTGGCTATCAGAATCTGAGCAATTCCTCAAAGTCAACATCACAGTCTAATAAAAAGAAAACTAAAATGCCTGGAACACTGACATCATCATAGGTACATCCCTGATTTCAGTGAGTTAAGCTGATTTACTTCTACCTCTTCTTTAATGTATGAAGTGAAGGAATCTCTTAATCAGTGAAATATAATATTAAAGAAAAATAGAAGCGCGCATAATAACCCCATACAGCATATAAGACAACTTCACAAACCACAATTCTGAGTCCCCAGGATTTCTGGATTCAAAACCACATGAGTTTCAACTTTCAAATCATAATGTTGTTTCATTATGCTGAAATATTTAGGATGCTGCTACACTTTTTTCAATCTCAGAAATAGCAAAGGAGAAAAAAAGAGGAACCGCTGTAAAGGCAGGAGGAAAAGGTGTTATAATTCTTCACAACAAACAATAAAATCACCACTTAAGACTAACAGCTTTGAATACATGTCAAATGAGATGATGTCTACAAATTTAGAAATCAGAGAATCTGTTGGCAGTCTTCTTTCATTTTTACTTTGTTTCTAGTTATGTCTTTTGTCATTGTAACCCTAGTCAATCTCAGGTTATAGGGTTAGCATCAACTTCAAACAGAGTGAGAATTCAGGAGAAAAAGGCTCTTTTCTTTTTTGACACACCTCTGAAAATGTTTTTAATTCCTCCCTGCTCTATATATGTATTATTCATTAATATGCATTATTCGATACCTAATTTGGACCAAAAGAATTTCAATGGATCAGATTTATAGCCACTCACATGAGAGAGCAAGAGAAATTGCTTTCTCAGAGACATTGCTAGCAAGATCACTCAAAAAGTTAATTTTACTGAGCAGTGGCTGAAGACCTCAAAGATACTCAAAATACTTACAGGTGTATTCCCTGTATCAGGGTAAAAGTAACAGGAATCTAGGGAACATTTCCTTAGAAATCTAAGGCAGACTTGCCAAGTTTTAGTCAAATCAACAAGATTGCCAAAAACAAATTTTCTGGACGCTTGGGTTTAGCAAGTTGCCTCACTGTAAAGTTCTGCTGAAAGATTTGTAGCTATATTGCCACTTATTTGCTTAACTAAAACAAGTAAGCAGAAACTTCTTTCAATTCAGGATAACATTCAAGATACAATACTATAAGATGGCTGTCTTTGAAATTTGATTTCCTTCTTGTTTAATTCAGTATGGTTGGTATGAAATTCGAACAAAGCCATGAAAGGCTTCCAAGAAAATCTTTAATGCTTCATCAGGTGCCACTTTCAAGTCTGTAAGCAACAGTTTTAAACCTCTTACTTCTCCTTTTTCCTTTTGTTAGCGTAGTGTTGACAAAAACACAGGGGAATGTTTCTGTCTCCTAAAACCCCTAAGGAATCTCAGCTATTTGCTCAGCACACACAGCAGCACACAGTTAGCAATTGTCTTATGTCAGGCACGGTTACTTCCCCTCACAAACACAGCAATATATCTCAGGTCTATGTACATCTACACCCCTCTATACAGGTCTTTGATAACATCAACAAAGTGTATAAGACATGATAAGACATATACCCAATATTGCATATGCCTCAATGATGCTTTGTAACTGGCATACATGGCCTTACATTCTTTTTGTTTTTTTTCCATTAAGCAGCAATTTTATAGAAGTTTGTCAGAGCATCAGCTAAATTGGTTCAATCCTGATGCTTTAGTTCACTTTTGCCCTGGCACTTAGAGTGAATTTTAGCTTCGATCCACAGAGCTATGCCTTTAACTTCAGCTCTGCTACTTCAGTTGAAGCACAGATTCAGTGGAGCGACCAAGCATGGTGTTTCACTAGTTATCCCCAAAGAGTCACTAAAGGATGTCTCTGCACAGGTCAGTGGGTTATGGTGCATTATCCCTTACTCCAGCATCAAGTGAGCTTATTTCAAGATTGAAAAGAATATACCTACTTCACCATAGTGAATTGAGCTGCTTGGCTTGTGGCACGGGAGCTGGCCTCTTCCTGTGGCATTCTACAGTCCTGAGATGTACTACTCTGCTGCCTGCTGTGCAGCTCACAGGTTTCCCCAGAGACAATGGTACTGTCAAAGAGTAAGAGCCCATAACTTCTGATAGACGAGGTGCTCAGGCTCTATGAAATCACTTTGGTGCAGCAGCCTTCTCCCTCAGACCTTGCTAGACAAAACTGCTAAACACGGGTGTGGAAGCCGTGCTGTCTGTAGCACCATCATCTGGGTTCAACAACATTCCCCTTGCTTTTTGCATTATCTTCTATCACAGGTGTCTACAGCACCATTTTCACACAGGAGCAGCAGCTCAGAAGACACCACATCATATCAAGCTCTAGGTATACCTCCTCTGTGTATATGCATGAGTGTGGGGAGGTACCAATCATTCACATGCTTCTAAATAAATGGTATTCCCCATAGCTTCTACCATCAATTTTCAGACAGATATTCTTGATTTTGACAGAGCCCTAACAACAACCTATATAGGCAGACTTATTTAACAGGTACTCTCCCACTGCAGTTCAAGTATTCTTTCTACTACTGCAGTGCATTTCTGCAGCGAGTCTCCTTGCATCTCCACTTTTCACATTTTGATTTAGTGATGGCCCTCTCAGAGAACACAAGCTGAATCTCTTGCAGAGTAAATGAAACTGGAAGCACCTTCAACACGCCAGTGGGCATTCAGTCCAAAGACTCAGACTAGAGCTAGCTAGTCTGAACCGCGTGCAGTGCAGACATCACATCTCAGCATCAACATCAACTTTCAGACTAACCTAGATACAGCCTTCTGCTACTAATCCTAATTCCAGCCTCACTTGGTTTCCTAGCCAGGTTCAGTCTAGCCCTTGCAGATGCAATAGCCTGACTCTTCATTTTAAATAATGTGAAAGCAGGGTTTTCAGGGTCTTTGATCTTTAAAGAATATTACATATGCTTAAATTGTTGTGTCATTCCATATTTCATAATATTCTTTCCTCTGTCTGACATGTCTGAAAACCACTGTATGTCAAGCACTTTACCAGTAACTTTAGAAACTCATCTCTCTTCTGCTGGTTTCCCCTCTTGGTTTAAGCAATGAGTATCCAACCTTTTGGCTTGTCTGGGCCATACTGAGTGAAGAGAAATTGTCTTGGGCCACATAAAATATATAATATAGTTAGTGTACATAAGAAACAAGTTATTTAAATATTTTTTAATAAAACATGGAAGAGGGCAATGCAAAACTAGCAGAATACTTGACCTTGCTGTGAAACTAATGCATCAGTGTCTGGCTTGATGGAAGCAATTGCAATTCTTAGTGAGTTCTCAAGGTGTTCATCAGATTTTTGATAAAATTTTACTCTTTCTGTTCTTCGTTCTTGAGAACAGTTGTTCACAAAAGTATGTACTGCCAAAAAGTGATGTCATGAATAAGGTGCAACTGTGAAGTAAGGGGTATTTTTCCTCTGGTAAGAGAGGTCTTATAAAAGTCTAGTGAGAGACAAATTTTTCTTTGAGCTGAATGTCTGTTTGTAACTCTATACATTCCATTTGAAAATCTGCAAATAATTTATTTATGTTGACTAAAAATGGAGTCACAAGAAATTGATGATTGTCAGAAATCTTGAAACCTATTCTCAAATTGCCACCACGTGGTCAGAATAGCAGAAACTTGAAACAAATACCTATCACAAAACTAATTAAAAATATATCACAATTTTTATACTTTTTGTGAGCTTTTTGAGACATTGAAAATTACAAAATTTGTGAGCACCACACTGTTGTAGTTTAACCTGGCAGCAGCTCAGCACCACACAGCTGTTTGCTTACTCCTCTCCCACCCTGTGGAGCGATAGAGAGAACTGGAAACAAAATAGAGTTCATGGGTGGAAATAAAAACTATTTACTAAGACAGAAGAAGAAAATGGGAACAAAAAGGTGATGATAACAATATACATATCCACAATGCAATTACTCATCAACCAACAACCACTAACCTCTGAGCAGTGGCCAACCCCTAGCCAACTCCCCACAGCTTTACAGCCTTTTGAACATAGTATGCCACCTGGTATGGAACCCCTTGCCTAATTCCAGCCACCCGTCCTGGCTCTGCCTCACCCCTGCCGCCACACCACAACAGCAGCAGCAGCGCTGCCCCACTGAGTGCCCCAGGGCAATCCTATCACTGAACAACCACCAAAATATTGGTGTGCTATTAAGACTCAGATGAAACAAGGACATGCACAAGTATTCCGGATATTTCTTCTGCAATGAAGATGTTCACTTATTAAATTATTTTATGAAATAACACAAGTCCAAGTTCAATAATTAAATAAGAATACTTACATGTCACTTAATAACATAAAACACATATCCACAAGCACACACACGTGGGTAGGCTGAAATAATATCGGTAATCACTGTGTTTTAATCATCAAGTGGCCCAAGTGCATGTGATGTGTAATACACACGGGTTTCAATTCAATTGTGTGTGTGGTGGGCACAAGAGGTGGTGTTAGCACTGCGCTGTGCCCTCCCCTCCACAGCATCCCATTATCACCTATGCAGTCTGCACTGGAGCTATGCACAATTAATTCATGAAAAATATCACTGAAAAAATCACGTTAAAAGTTTACAGTTTTGTGGGGCCGCATTACTAGCTGTTCAGGGCTGCCTGCAGCCCATGGGCTGCATGTTGGACACACCTGTGTTTGCAGTGTTTCTCTCTGTTCAGGTATCAGCAGTCTCCAGTTTCCCTCCTAATCTCTGTGGGGCCACAATCTGAGCTGCTCTACCCCCACAATGGTTACACAGAGGCCATGAGACAGACTCCTGCCTCCTTCCTGAGTGCTAGTGGGCAGCGGTTTGGCACTGTTTCCTAGGCTCCATGAAACTCAGCGGCCCTCTCAGAAGAAGGGGCAGTAAGTCAGAGGCTACAGGCTTCCGTGAGAAATGAGTCTCTGCAACAGGACAATGAACAGCACCACATGTAAAGCCCAGACTCCATCACAAGCAGCACTATATACAAAGTCACAAACCATGGATGGATCCCCTGCACTCACATGAGGCAAAATGACTGATCAGTAGCTTCAGCAGTCTGAATTTCAGTTGGGCTAGTGTTCAAAGGCAGAAACATGACAACCTAAAAACAGCTGGTAAAAGGACAAACTGGAAGCTTGGAGGGTTATTCAGACTTGTGAATGGTATTGCAAGAGTCTAGGGGATTATAGAGCTAACTCTCTTATGACATTCCTCTTAAGGCAGGACAGTAAAAATTAAGTTTCCTGAGATAGGAAATTAAAACATCAAATTGGAACCTAATCACCTCAATGGTTTGAGAAAAGAGCTTAGTACCTCAACTTTCATTTTACAATTTCAACTTGATGAAAAGGAAAATGAATTACACAGCTGTGGGACAAGAATTGACTCAGACAGCATAGGGAAGGAAGGAAGTCTGTTTTGCAGGGTTTTTAATCTAAAATTTTTCTTTCCTTGTTTGCAGTGACATACCATTTACAATATAAAAGCTAGAACTGACATGCTCAGCTTTAGTAGCATAATGGAAAAAGATTCCTCCATCCACTTAATGAACTCTTACACAGCTCCATCATTCATAGAAGAGATGGCAGGACTTGGCTGGCTGAAACAGGCCCCCTAAACAACCACCTCTCTATGACACACTAGAAGAGTTAAATGAAAGCTCCTTGCCTTCTCCTAGTACTTACAACGTCCAAAGTAAATCACAGGTTGCCAGCAGCAATCCTTTTTGGGAGTCTCATCCAAAGACCCCAGTGTTTGCTTCCTTTTGCTTTATTCACCCATAGAAACTTACATATAACTCACAGGTTACAAGCCTGAACTAGTCAGCAACACACTGATAACCCATCCTGTGGCCAAACAGAAACACAGAATTAGCTCTTGTCTATCCTGCAGCAGTCCAAGCTTCCCTGTACTGCCATGGCTCATCCAACAAGCGTCTGCAAGCTTTGCACTGGGACACCAGGATGATGTTGTCATTTCTGTTCCATTTCTGAGACTTCAAACAGCAACTGCTGAAGCTGTGGAAAAAACAAGGACCTTACAGAATGCCTGAAAGGCTCTGACTTACTATAGTGCTATTAAAGGGACATGAGTCCACATTAATACACAGAAAATTGGTACTAACTTCTTTCAGTAAGAAAACAGGTGTGGAGGAAATAGCAGCTTTACAAAAATTGAAACCTGTGTTTAATTTTCTAACAGGGAGCGCTTATGAACCTGATTCTTATAATTACTGTCAGCACATACAGCTCCCTTTCTGGAGACCCATCCAATACAAACATTCGTTTTCCAGGAAGAGAGAAACCTGTGCTATCTACCAAAGCACCAATGTACAGTACCAAGGCCAAGTACAGATGAAGAATGCATGCCACACAGATGGTGCACGGTATAGAAGACAACCTTGTTCTCTCTCCCATAAGAAACATGGATAAATTTAGCAAATGGTTTTTAATCTAGGTCAGCAATAGGGAAACAGATACAGCCTGTAGATTTATTTCACGTAGCCTATGACAACATTTCTTTTTCTGACTTGCATATTGTGTCCATGAAAAGACCGTACAGCTCTCAGCAAAACAGATAATAAAGAAATGGATGAAATTGGCCAGTTGATTTAGATTTGCCCATTTCTGACACAAAGGGTTTACATTCCTTCTTGTACTGTTGTATTTCCTTCATCTTTCTCCTGTGCTCTTATTACTCCTTTCCATCACATTTTTCCTCTCTGTATTTTCATTTTAAATCCAAAACAAATCCAAAAACATTTATTCTCAGTTTATCATTTCCACATTAAAAATGTTTCTGCAAAATAAATTCTCCTCACGTAAAATCAGCTTACTACTTATAATACTAAACACTGAGTATAATAGTATATCTTTCAAGTCTAAAAGCAGATTTTTTTTCTTACAACATTCATTCATCATTGACATTATCCTGGTTACAAAAAGCAAAGAAACTGTAAATAAATTACTCAATATCTTAAAAGGGAACAGTATTACAGTCAGATATGGAGCGCCTAGATTTTTACTTCTGAGGTGATACAGTCAAAACCCTTACCAAAGCTGGTGTTTTCAGATATTTAATTCATCTGCATGAAATTCTAGAGATTCATAGCTCATGTTTTTAAAGCTTTATGCACTTGTTTGTAAGTAACTAAATAAAATCCCCTGCAGCTATCATAACCTGGCTATCAGGGAGGAAGTTCATTAAGTATTCTCCTGTAGAGACATATAACATCAGTCAGTCACGGGGCCTAGGTGCAAGAGACCAGATAATAAATCCCAAGGTCTGAGTTCTACCAATTTCTTGTTACTTTGACTTCAGACAAATTATTTTGGTCTTTATACACATCATCTGTGACTGCTCACTACTAGAATTTGTCTAAAACCATGTTAAATATTTATATAATGTTTGGTATAACAAAGTTCATTCTAATGGGATGTTCCAGCCTGAGATTTCATATGCGACTGTAATGCAAACAGATTAGAGTCAAACTGAAAATACATATTTTCTTTCTATCTGTGGAAAAAAAATGCATTTGTATTTCATCCAGAACAATACTCCATCACATGGTATGCTAGAAGACTAGCTCTTTAACATTATGATTTATTTAAAACAGAAGCTAACACTTGGGATAAGCAACCCACTCTTCATAAATATTAACAGTATTAACTATCCAGCAAGACAAATCCACGGTGCTGTAAGCAAACTCTACTTTAAGGTCAAAGCCATCCCTCTGGCTATTGCTTGCAAAGCATACAAGACAGAGGAGCTGTATACTTTTTTTCTTCTACCCTATTTCTCTCTGTCTTTTTAAACGACTTACCCCCTGCTTTAGGCTCAAAACGTGCATTTGTGAATGAGTTTACTTTCTAGGTGCTTCCTCTCAGCTTTTCTAATATGAAGAATTCCCTCTTTGAAGTGTATACAAGCCATCATTTAAATCTAAAGAAAAACACTGGCTAAGCGATGTCAGT
This sequence comes from Penelope pileata, assembly GCA_013396635.1. Lineage (NCBI taxonomy): Eukaryota > Metazoa > Chordata > Aves > Galliformes > Cracidae > Penelope > Penelope pileata. The sequence continues at coordinate 1,399,760 of WBMW01002665.1, forward strand.
TTTACGATACTGTTTATTACCACTACATTATCACCATTTGAGGCAAGGATTACTTCGCATTTACATGTAATCCATTCAGATCACTGCTATACCAAATGAGGACACCACAAGGTTGTACTAATTTAACCATTTTGGTTCCCATTGACTTTTCACAGAAAAAAAGCTGTAGTGACGTTATCATGCAATTAAAAACTACAGTGACTTTGACATATTTTGGTAAGTAAACAAATATCTTTTACCTCTTACATTGGGAGCTCTGAGATGAAAGACAGGGAATCCAAATCACCCGGCTCCTTGAGCAACCAGGAGCACCAAGCATTTGTTGAGATTCTCCAAACTCTGCAGAATCACAGTGATTTCCCACATCACCCTCATCAATTCAGTTCAGTAGCATTAAAACTGAGTATGAATGGAAATACAGACAATGTCTGACCTTGTTTCAGCCATAAGAGTGCTGCTAAGTGACAAGAGCACACACAAGGCCGGATCATTTGGTGGGGTGGAGCCTTCAGTGTGGCACCAGGGGCAGGGTGGAGCCAGGACAGGTGGCCAGAATTAGGCCGAGGCTTATTCCATGCCATGTGACACCACGTGGAAGGCTGTAAAACTGTGAGGAGTTGACTGAAGGTGGTTGATGCTTGGAGGTTGAGGTGGGGGGTGTTGAGACCTTGCGTTGCTGTTGGGCAGTACTATTGTTTCTTGGCATTAGGTGGTGAGCAATTGTATGGTGGCTATACATGTTATCATTGCATGCAAGTAAATAGTTTTTATCTCAACGCACAAGTTCTGTTTTGTTTCCAGTTCTCTCCTCATCCCACTTGAACGGAGGAGTGAGCAAACATCTGAATGGCGCTGAGCTACTGCCAGGTTAAACCGCAACATCATAAATTGAGATCCATTCACCCACATCAAGTGCACTTCTAGAAGCCTCTTCCTAAATGTGACAGAAATAGTAACTTCAATTTTTTGAACAATGCCAAACTTACAGGAAGAGTCATGCAGCACAGGAGGCAATGGACATAGGACATCAGGATACAAATATCTTGAGCAACGCTTGTGAGTTTCCAGGCACGTATCCTTCTAAACAGGTCATAGATGGCTCCTACGGCCCCCTGTCTAGTGTCACTGAGCCCATCATGAATGTGTGTCATGAACATCTGTATAGTTCATGCCCTTAAATCACAGAAAAGAGCTAAAAACTGAGCAACTAATTTTCACAACCATTCTTGCAAGAGCTGCAATACACAAATCACCATAAGATTGAATTTCACCTGTAAGTGACAAAGAAATAGAGATTAGAAATAGAGATTTAGCACGTACAGAACACAACATGCTGGCAAAAGTAAAGAGCAATCTCCAAGTGGGGCTGGGGAGCCAGACATGAGCTGGTAACAATACCTCTCTCTTCATCATCTTCGTGGAAGAAATGTAACACTTAAGCAAGTTATCCATCCCTCTGCAATATTTCCTTCACAAAGCGTCTATTTTCTTTAATAACTGGGATGAAAATAATGTTCATGGGGTTGCTGGAATGCTCTCCCAGCACTACCTCAGCTGTGCAAGCAGACCTCTTGCACTGAACAGTTTTTTGGGGGCTTATTTGGAGGAGGGGGCTGTGGGGATAAAGAAAACTAATACTTGCAGCAGTCCCCTTCAATCATCTCCTAAAAAGGGTCAAAGTGCAGCTGCCCTGAAAAACCCAGGCCAGGTCTAGCCTGAATTCTTCACATTTGCAGAATTCCAAATGCAATTAAGAGTCCAGGGGAAAGCACCGACTGCATTCAGAACAAACAACAATTATCAAAATCATTACCAAGTTTATATCCTATGGATGCACTCTTTTGTAAGTGAAATGTGAAAGATAAGTGAAGCGGTGCCACCTAAGGAAAGCAAGGCAAGGCAACGGGGCTCTTTTGGTGAGGCAGTTATCTCCCTTCAGCTGCCAAGAGGTGCAAGAGATTCCAGAAAGCTGAAGTCATCCAAGATGAGAGAAGGTCGTCAGCATGGGAATTACACCTTTGTTATCGCCAGTTTCCAGCCCCACAGGAAACCATTGCACCATTTAAAGAGTTATCTGCACCTTCTCCTAGGCTTTTCTCCTTTCCTATCACTTCCCTAAAACTCCTTATCAAAGAGAACACAAACAAAAATCAATTTAGACCAGAAAAATCTCCGAAAAAAAAGCAAAATTTCAAACACCTTATGATTGCTGATGAGAACACAAAGAGGACATTCCACAGTATGTAGTGAACAGAAATTTTTAATTTAAAGCATCTAGCAATTTCATGAAAAAGATTATGTCTAGTGTAGATTAAAATGGTTAGAGAAGTGTGCAGAACCAGTACCAGTGCTACACATACTGATGTACAGGAGGCAAGATGTCACCAGCTGGAAGTTTCACTTGAAGCTGAGCTAACTGAGTCCGTGCTCTCATATTAATGTATATGGAGGTTATTCACTGCATGCATTCACCTTTTGTATGTTGTTGTCAAAGAACAGATTTTCTTAACTAACATAACTATCAGGAGTGACACAGTAATGTATAAAGACGCTGGATACATTCCACATTTTGCATCTGTGCAAGGCTATTGAAAGAATTGTGAAAGGAACACAAAGGAGTGTCTGAGGTATAGAAAACACCTCCAAGAGGCAGACTTAAAGACTTGGCTTATCAAAGAGAAGACTGACAGATGACATGGCCATTGCACAGATAACTTGATGGGGAAAAATAGCAGGCTCATCAGTTGAACCACATAATTCTCAGTGGTCAGAAGCTAAAGTTAAATTAAAAGTAACTGTTTGTTTGGACTTCGTTGATCATAAAAAAAAAAAGCTATCAAAGCAAACTTTGCCTAATTTCAGATCAAAACTGAATGCCTGTTTGGAAGGTTTGTTTAAGTTAAACACGAAGCTCCGCATTCAACATGGATAATGGGATGAAGTATAGCAGCTTGTGAAATACAGAGAGCAGACCCCATTATCAGCTTCCAGCTTTGAGCTTTATGAATCCCAGCATTTTATGCTGGACGTCAGTCGTACACTGCCACCAACAGTTCTTACTCCTTTCACAGGACCTCTGCTCACATGCCACCCTGCCCTGTACACCCTTTGCATGAACCTTTCCCCAGTCTGTGTCAGAAGTAACTTGTTAGTTCACTAAAAATCTACTTGAACACATTTAGCAAAGAAACAAAGACAAATAAATTGGCTGTGAACCCTGTGGCTCGGAATCTAATTTTCAAAATATGCGTAAGTTGGTGACATGAAAATCAATTTCCTCTGGAATGTGCTTTTCCTCAGTAAGGGCAGTTTCAGTGCCAGTGTGTTCTCTCACATCATTGGTTTTGGCTGTGATACTATTAAATGGAAGTGGTAAGACTTTTTTCTCCCCACAATGGATAAAAAACCTTCATTTTCTGAAGCCACTGAATAGGTTTTAAGGTCTGGGTTTTTTTTAATAGCATTAATATGTGTATTTTGGAAGAAGCAAGGCCTGAAATTTTCAATGTAAAAAACAGGGAATATTAGGTTACAGTGATTGAGAAAAGCAGTTAGGAGAAGATTCAGTTAGAGACCTGAAAATGCAATGGCCTTAAAACTAATGTTGTAGGTGCAATTCTGAAAACAAGTGAACCAGCCCAACAAAAACACAACCAACCTACAGAAGAGTTGCAAGGAACAGGATGGAGAGTCTCGCTCTGCCCTGGGCGCCTGTCTGCTGAAGGAGAGGACACTATGGTGCACAGTGACCTCCCCCAGGGCAGACAGAGAAGGAAGGATGCCACTCTTCAGACCTAGTCAAAACATGAGAAAATGGTAAAATAAAATATAATTAAAAAAAAAAAAAGAAAAAAGAAACTAAGAGGGAAATGTGAGGGGAAGGATTATTTGACAAGAAATCTCTCCTATTCTCCTGGAGCCCACAAATCCTCAGGACCACCCTGGATATAAGTGAAAACATGCCAAAAAGCGAAGAGAAAATGCTTTTCACAGAGCAGTTACATTTCATCTCTTGACTTTAAAAATGCCAGCCTGCCATTTTCAGGACTTACATAAGAACATAGATATTTACCCTCAATTTCCACTGGCTACAAATCATTTTCTACTACCAATCTATTTTTAAAAATTTTGAGAAAAATAAGCTCTCAGAAAATGTCATCAGTCATGTCCATTTCCAGATTCCCAGAGGCAAACTTGTTTCATCCCATTCTAAATCCTGGTTAGTAAACAAATCCATAAATCCATTCTGACAATGTCATCAGAATAATCATTGGCTCTTTTTTTTTTTTTTGGTCAGGATACGAAATGACTTTAGAGAAGGAATAACAGAAGCTTAAATTTAAAGAAAAAAACTCCAGGGAGAGAAAAATATGAATTGTTCAGAGAGAAATAAATATAAAGAACCCACATCAACCTCACTTCTCTATAGCCAGCAGCATTTGACCTAGGCCTGTTCCCACCAGCAGTGAAGGTTCTTCCATATGCTATATGGAAAGAAATTTTAAAAATCCCTCCCCAATTATGCAGCTTTGATGAATTTTTTATTATTATTTTATTTTTTGGTGCCAAAATCCTATACAGAAAGGCAAATATCTTCCTTCATGCACCTGAGGAGAAAAATCCTAAGCATACTAGTTTTATTTGGTTGAAGGTAAGGAGGGATCCTGGGCTACACAGCAGTAGGACCCCACCATTGGCAATCCAACTGTGTATGCTCCATGAGGCACTCCCAAGGGTATTAAAGCACATGCACTTCCTACATCTTCTTATCTGGTGAGGGGCTATGTGACAGCTTCCATTCCAAAATATTTGTGGAAGCTTTTATAAAAGCTTTCTTTTCTTGAAAACAATTGAACAACAAAACAACCGTCCTGGTTTCAGCTGAGACAGCATAATTAGTACACCAATGTTTTGGCTGTTGCTGAGCAATGGGAACATGGTCAGGGTCAGGCTGGGCCACTCAGCCGGAAGAGCCACAACCATGACGGCATGGCAGCAGGGGAGGGGCAGAGCCAGGACAGGAGGCCTGAATTAGTCAAGGGGTTATTCAGTACCACATCACACAAGGCAGAAGGCTACAAAGCTGTGGGGAGTCGGGGGTGGGGGGGGAGGGAGCTGCTGCCTAGAGACTGCTGGGCATCAGTTGGTGCATGGTGGGCTGGTGCAACGTTGTGTTGCTGGTGGGCTGTCAGTAGGCAGGCAGTTGTGTTGTTAGCTGAGTGTTGGTTGGCAGGTGGTAAGTAATTGCATTGTGGATATATACATGTCGTTATCATCACATTTTTGTTTCCATTTTCCTCTTCTGTCTTAGTAAATAGTTTTTATCTCAACCCTTGATTTCTATTTTGTTTCCAGTTCTCTCCTCATCCTACTTGGGGGTGAGCAAACAGCTACGTGATCCTGAGTTAAACCACAACAACAACAAAAAACAGCGCGTATTACAAGAAAAAAAAATCTTGGACTAAAGAAAGGACCTTTTTTATGACATCAGGATTTGTGGAGGCTTAAGTAGACTAGAAATTTCACAGGTTTGTATTTCGCTTTACATGCTTATCTAGGGAACATCCAAGTCAAGAACAACAAAGGAAACAGGAACATTTGGACTATGCCTATGGCAGCAAATGACAGAAGGAAATGCTCCCAGGCTCTGTACTTTGGCAGTATATATCATCCCTTTCTGGACCTACACCGTAGGGAACACTCAAACTATTTCCAGGCACAATTTGGAAGCTAACACAGATCCATTGCTAAGAGGTGGTCTGTGGGACTGTTTTGGACGGTAAAAGTGTAATAATGTGGCTTTGAGCTGCCCCACACACATTGGCCTCAGAGCCAGGTTCCAGTCTGGCCCTGCTGCCTTTACTGGTTCAGACTAAGTGCCAGACCGGTGCTCCCACTGCAGCAAAGCACACTGAGAGCAACACCGCTAGAGCTGCTCTTTATTTAATCAGATGAAGTGTATTCATGCTGAGTTATTTTCAACTCCTCCCTTGTTTCTCACAGAGCCCCTGTGACACTCACATCTCCTTGGAAGTAAGGCATAGGATGGAAGAGGAAGGAGAAGAAAGCTCGATTCCCTGATCCATACCCACAGGCCCCACACATAGCCCAAGCCACCCTCGGCCAGCGGTTGCCCAACCTCACTGTTCCCCTTACTCCAAGCAGCAGAAATCACAACAGGAGTTACTCACTCATGGCTTACATAAAAATTGTTATGAAGGCTAGGGGGCTGCTTATAACTGGACAACATACATTTTCATTTTACTTTTTACACTACTGTTGAAAATCATGCACCAACACTTTATTGAATTTACGTTATTTTGGTTGACAAAGCAAATGCCTGTGAAAACTATACAATGCCACACTGAGATTTCTATGCAAATATTATACATCTACATCTCTGATATGTTTCCTTCTAAACCAGCTTTTCTTTCCCTCTTAATTTCTCACTGCCAAATAAATATATTTCCAGCTGTATCTGTGGGAAACAAATAGTGTCAAGCAACGACCAGTTAGGAAATGCACACCTGTCATAAACTAAAGGGCATCTCAGGGGATATATTGTATTCCATTCCCAACTTACCAAGTACGGATACAAGGGAAAAATGGATTGGTGTCAACTACCAGATGTTTTCAAGCCTCTCTAATTAGGTAAAAATTAAACAACTGCTGTGTTCTATATTATAGATATTTTGCAGATGTGTAATTCACATAAACATACAGAGTCTGATTTTCATTTACATAGAGGCCTCTTTACACTGCTTTGGCATCACAACATCCCTTAATATTGGTATAAGTTATTTACATGCTTTTTAAGTTCCTTTTATACTAAGAGGGTATAATAATTTCCCATAAATATATGAAGATCAGGATCATCATATGTTGAGGAAGACTTTAGCAAGGAGTCTGGAGTGGCAATGGACAGAAATAGTTCTTCTTTGATATTTACATTTCATGTAAAACAACTCTGCTGAGAATGAATTAGGTTCAACACATCTGAACTGTGCATCTTCACAAATGTCACTGCATAATTAATTGTAACTGTGATTAATTTGCTTATAAGAAACACAAAATGTTGTGCTATGTTTTCTTTGCCCACTCAGCCCTTTTCTTCAGGCTCTGCACAAACCCACTTGACAATCCCAAGCTGCAAACATTTCCAGAGAAAGAAATACAAGTAAATCCTGTGTGTACCCAAAACAACAGCAGTTTCTCATCTTCTAAATCAAAACGAGGAAAATTATCATTAGACAAGGTAAAAGGGCAAAACTTTAACAAAATATCTAAGACTGAAGTAAGCAAACTACTTTATTCTGCTTCTAAAAAGATCAAGTAGAAAAAAAATTCTTATTCTTTCATAATAAGAAAACTGTTTTAGGTTGCTCTTTGCAGAAGTACTTAACTTTAATTCACAAGGATCCAGAAGATGATGGACACTTTGGGAAGTACATATAATTCCGCTTACAGAAAATGAACATACTTTATTTGTACCTTCACTTCAAGTAATAATTATTAGAACTATCTACAGTTAAGTATACATTTCTAACCCAAATAATTAATCATTTTTTAAAAGAAAGAGCATGTGTTATACAATGAAATAAAAACAGCAACCATGATTGACAACACTTATCAGCATCTGTCTCCAACTGTTTCTGTCAAGCTTTTCTCACGCTGCTCAGTCTTGGGTGTCTGTATCAACCCTGTGACAGCAACACAGTCCCTCCACTAGGGATGAAAACCCTGATGTACCATATGTGTAAAAGAATGAATGACTGGACTGAAAATTATTATTATTACAGAAGATTAGACAAACATACATTCACAGTGTATCGTTTTGCACTTGGAGAAGGCTGAAGCATAGTTATCAATGAATTTGATTTCTTTCTCAGCATTTCTGAATCATTATTCAATTTTTGGCCATCTGGTATAATTGCTTTTTTTTTTTTTTTTTGAGATGGGCAGGCATATTGTGTGCTTATAGTAGCCATCACTTTTGTTAAAGACTTTATTTTTAGTATAGGCAGTATCCATCTAAATGACATTGTACCAGTTGAAGGCATTTTTCCAAAAACCTAACACAAAAGCAAGTACTAATCCTGATTAATATGTTGCATTTGGTTTGCTATGTTACAAATTGCCCTGATAAAAGGAATCGAAAAGTGAGCGCTCATCTAAACTGCATGTTCAGCTATATTTGAAAGAGAGTTTTGTGAACTGCAGAGCAGTCTGGTCTGGATTCCTTGTTTCATTTCATGTTCCCTTTGTGAATAAATTCAAAATTACAAGAAGTGAATAGCTTTTAACCCACTTCACTCTGCATGGAGCACAAGGATGAAGGCGGCCACCTGTTCATGAACAGCATGTGCAGAAGTAACAGCAAATATGGGCTGACAGGCCAAAGAGAGCCCAGGAGACATCAACAGTTGGGCTACAAACTCTATTCCAGTAATCCAAGACAGTAAGTAATGCATGTGTTAGGCTAGAAATCACTTATATCCCCTTTTCTGCTTTAATTAAGTAGTCTAAGCTGCAGGACCTGCTAACACATCTAAATAATGTCTCTTCCTCCTTTTCTGCATTTGTTTCTGTGTCCACCTGTTTTCTCAGTACTTTGGGTTTGTAATTTGTCTTTTCTCTTTGCTTGCCAGTTATTTCTCCTTTTCTCTGTTCTTACTCAGCATTTTCTTGAAGATTTTTTTCTACCAGTTATTAACCCTCTTCATCCTTCAGATCGCCCTTCTTTCCTGCTGATATGGGGATGTTTTCATGACATGATGCAGTGTTACCCAGATGTACTTGAGCAGGGCCTGGACTGGTCAGTCCATGTCTGGATGTATTAGCATGCATCACTAGATTTGGTTTTCACTAGCTACATCCCAGCAAACTGTTTATGTAGCTCATCTGTTCATAGTGCCCATGCCATGATGTTTCATGAAGTTTCAGACTGCTCATGCAGAAAAGACCTAACACAACTTCTCAGATCAAGGATTGCCTGCATATTTTCTTTTAACACTAAACCCTCCCAAATCACTCGGGCTTCAAAAACTGCAAGAGTATAACGCAGGCTGAGATACAGATCACAGGATCAATACAAAATACATGGACATCCTTCCCTCTACATCTCACTTCCAACAACTCCAGCATATACACTTCAATGCTACTAACGAGTGGGCTGCAGCCATCACAGCAACTTTTTATTTATCATGTGCATTTAAAAGGGCAGCTACCCTTCAGCAGTGCCCAGCAGCTAGACAGGATATGTTGCTGAGATCTTGCCCTGCGAGATGTGGTCAAGGGAAGGTGGGAAGGGGCTGCTGTGCCCCTATCCATAGCAGAAAGCCCACCACCACCCGCTGGACTCCCCACTCCCTGCTCAGCTGTCTCCCAAGACCTATCTAAAGGCAGCAAACTGCTGCAAGAGGAATCCAAACTGAAGTACGCAGCTTCATCACATGGAGCAGGAATGCTTTCCTTCATTTTCCACTTTTCCAGCAAAGCTATATGTGTGTGAACATGGCAGACACAGGAATGACTGGCCTGGAGCTGCTGGAAGCTCCTTGCAAGCACATGTCAACGAATGGGTCTGGGAAATTTCAGTAGGGTTGTACAGGATGGGAGCCAGGGCAGTGGATTTCCAGTGAGGGGAGAGGAAGTTTTCCAGCAGTGATGAATGGTGGTGGCAGAGACCTCTGTTTCTCATTCCTGTCTGGAATCTCACACATCCAACAAAACACTCCCTTTTGCTACAACACAAGGACAGCCCTCACCTCCCTCTACTGCCAGACAGACCTCTGCACCTTAAGCAGCCTGTCCTTACTTCACACATGCATTAGACATCCTGATTCCCTACCTCTCTTCCTCCTGGCCACATCACCCATCCTCCCCAAGAAAGCATTTATTTCCTCCAGTAACAGCCTCCTTCCTTCCCATCACACCACCCATTCCTACACCCATGCATTTCCAGCTGTTCTGACACAACTGGGGCAGAGCCTAGCAAAAAAGCTTTTTCCACCTAAGGGAGGAGCAAGTCAGAGCCAGTAGAGAGCTGCGGGTGGGACCTGCAGCTCCTGCTGCTCTAACAAGGACAAGCACCAGGGCACCCCTCCAGCAGCACGTGATCCCCTTCAGTGCTCCTTCTGCGGTATCACCAGGCATTCAAAGAGAGGCTCCACCTCCAGTAGTTATTCTTCAGCAAGAAGATCACACATAGTAGGCAGCCACCATTTCCCCATTCCCCCTCTTTTCTGTATAGCTCACTGCCTCAGGCAATCACATTATCAAGGCAGCTCTACAGCTTCACATTCACCAAGCATCTCACTGAGCCTCTGACCACCCACTGTCATCTCCTCTCGAGGATCTCCTCCTCAGTGGAGCCAAAATTGCTACTTGAGGGACCCAGCTTCTAAGATGCAGCACAACAACAACAAAGCCATTTACAAAGGGGTTTAAATACATCTGGTCCTTCAGTTAGTTCCTGGCACAGACTGTCCAATGCAGCTGAGGGGATAGTGGTGAGTAGGAACCAAAGAATTCATTTGCCTAATACGAGCACCAAACAATATATTACCAAACCTCAGCCGTCTTAATGGTTTTCCTTCCCAAACACACCCTGGGCCTTGTAAAACAACAAGCCTGTGAGCCTCACCTTAAGGAAATTCACCAGTGATCTGTAATCTTTCAGGGCTTTTTTAATCTCTGAGGAAAAAGCAGTGGCACGTCTGGAGAAAGCCCTGTCTAAGTCAATCCACACAGTTCTGTTTGCTTTCCCCTGCCGTGTGCCTCCTGAAGAGTTAAACTGTAAACAAGCCAGCTCCAACTTTCAGTAAAATTCAAAGAAAGCTTTTGTCATTCTGCACTGGGATCCTAAAGTCAGAGTCAGAGTAAAAACCATGGGCTCCAGCCCATAGAATGGGGTATTAAACAGGTAACTCTCTCTCTCTTTCTCTTTTTTTTTTTTTTTTTTTGATAAAATAGTAGTCTGGCTACAGCAATAATTTTATTCTGAATATTATCATCCCTACCACAAAGGAGGAACAGATGGAATTTTGCTCATGACTGTAAAGCAATTCAGCACACTCATATCGACTGGGTCAATACTGGATTCCTGACTTCTATCAGTAAGTTGGGCTCTTTCAGAAATCCTCTCTGCAAAACCACAGTATTTCATGATGTGCATAAAGCTCAATGTCTGAAATGAAGCATTCAAGTGCAAAGAAGAGACGGATTTTGGAATTTGGTTTGTGATTATGAGGACCTTTCAATTGCACTGGGCAATTATCACACATCATCTTTCAAGCAAAATAGATCACTAATCATTTTGTATAAGCATTTATCTTCATTCCAGCAATACTAAGCCTAATTAAAAAAAAAATCTGAAACAAAGATTTAACAAAAATTGTCTTACTTAAGCTTGTTCAAACTGACAAAACCAGTGGATATACAGTTAATATAAGCAGTATATGACATTTCTAATCAATCTACACAGTAAAAGTGTATTCTTTGTAAAAGACTGTTGAAATCTTGAAAAAACAAGCTGATCATGGATGGAACAAGAAGCACAGGGGTTTAAACTGAAGCAAATGAGATTCAGGGTAGATACTAAGCACTGTGAAGCACTTACAAAAGATTGCCTAAGGAAGCCCAGAGACCCCCATCACTGTACTTCCCAAGAACAGGTTAGACAAATTTGGCAAAACATATAATATATTCATTCAGCCTTTCTTGGCTTGGGAAGGAACAACTATTTTGTTCAGTTCAGATTACTGTTGTGTTATCACAGCTGTGTATTAGTTTTTTATCATACTGTATTTGCTACCTAGCACTTAAGAAACATATACAATATATTTACATTTGTGCAGCTTCTTTTCTTCATTTGTCACATCGGAATATATATGAAAAAAAACAACAGCCAGAAAAGTTGTCTCATTTAACAAATGCATGGCAAAGTCAAAGATTCAGGAATTTCAGCTCCCAGTGCCATACTCAATAATGGGATGCAATGCTTCTTCATAATGCGTTAAGCAGAGGTAGGTTGGGTTCTAGAGGCATTAACTCAGAATTTCCTTCCTATGGTTGGTTTGTTTCAAACAAAATATCATTTAAAACAAGCTTTGTTTTGCCTATAGCAGCTGAACTTGCACAGACATTCCCTCTGCCATCATTTTTGCATCATAAAAGAAGTATCAGGAGACTTCTACTGACAGCTTCATGAGCTGACTGTGATGACACTACGTGTCCCATGCAATAGAGTATGGAAATGGAGAATTCAGATTTTACAAGATATCTTAGAGAAAAAGAAAAAAGAAAAAAGGAAAAAGCTTTTTTAGGAAATTGTGTAACTTTAGCACCTTAACTGATTCAAAATATTTTTTTCAGATTTTACCAAAGATACTCATTAAATTGCCTAGTATCAAGTTATTATCACACTAGAAGTCCACCTGCATTTTTTTTTTTTTTTTAAACAGAAGCAAAACACCCCAGTTTCAATGTATGAAGTTCATCTTAGAAATGGTTTAGCATTTCAAGAATCATGTTTGATACATTATGGTAAAGTCTGTAAGAAAAAAAACGCAGAAAGCTAATGATGAGTGATGGACAAGTAATTTACTTGCAAACAAAAAGCTTTGGAAGTGAAAATTAAAATAGCGAGAATTGAATAGCTATTAATAGGACATACAGAAAGTTCTGGGATAAGATAAAATGAACCTGAAATATTTAAGTGAATAGATACATGAATTGAAGGCATGGAAACAACCTTCAATCTGTCTAATCAACAACGTCAATTTAGAGTCCTTCCTGGCTATAAGCATCCTAGGAGTACTTTCCTGAAGAGTAGTGTGCAGAACTGAATGCTGGAAGGATGGAAAAACTTAACATTTTTTACGTTATTAGAAACCTGAATTTCTTGGATATGTCTCTTTGGCTACATTTGCCAAGAAGTATAATGTACTGGAAAAATAATTTGAAAATTAAGGAACATTTAACTGATAACAAGAAAGTTTGCTACTTTGGTTATAAAAGTGTTAAGATATATCTAGATTTACTGTTAAAGCTTTTTTTAAAACATCATTGTATCCCATCATCATATACTGCACATATTAAGGTGCACAATATAGCTGTTTGCATAAACTGTGCTATATGTTTCAACTCTTCACAGTGTTTTCTATATGCACTAAGTAATGAGTTAAGCAAAAAGGTACCCGAGTTTGTACATTTGAGATTTACAAAGATAATAAAAATTGTCTTTACTTTAAGTTGTACTTAATCTAAGAGTGACAGTAAAGGATGGCGCCCTGGACAGCTTGATCTACCATGTAGCAACCCTGACCACAGCAGCGGGGCTGGAACTGGATGGGCTTTAAGGTCCCTTCCAACTCAAACCCTTCTATGATTCTGTGATTCCTAGGAGTATAGAATGGTCTGTGTAGAAGCTGAGGTCCATATCTGTACAAGGTCCATCTCAGCCCTCACTATACCAGTAATTTTGGGTACTGGTTTTGGGTACCGGTATCCAGCCCAAGGGCTGTACCTGCCAATGTAGAGTTAGGTACTTACAGCCTGAAAGAAAAAGGGAAAAAATGATGCTACAGGCACCAAACTACTGTATTTAAGAGAGAAAAACAGAAGCAAGACAAAGGCATGGCTAGAAGCCTAGAGTGGTGGATCACAGTTTTTTCGGAGACAGGTGTGCCCGGGGCACTGTCTGAGGGCTGTGGGATCCTACTCCTTGCCTCTATCTGGTGAGGGGTCTAGAGCACAAGTCTTATGAGGAGCGGCTGAGGGAGCTGGGATTGTTTAGTCTGGAGAAGAGGAGGCTCAGGGGAGACCTCATCGCACTCTACAACTTCCTGAAGGGAGGTTGTGGTGAGGACGGGGTCGGCCTCTTCTCCCAGATAACTAATGACAGGACAAGAGGGAATGGCCACAAGTTGCACCAGGGTAAATTTAGACTGGATATAAGGAAAAACTTTTTCTCTGAAAGAGTGGTCAGGCACTGGAATGGCCTGTCTAGGGAGGTGGTGGAGTCACCGTCCCTGGCGCTGTTCAAGAAGCGTCTAGACGAAGTGCTAAGGGATATGATTTAGTAGCTTAGTGGGTAGGGATGGTGATAGGAGGACGGTTGGACTAGATGATCTTGTAGGTCCTTTCCAACCTAGTGTTTCTATGATTCTATCTCTTTTACTGCAGGACTCCCGTATAGCCGCCTCTCCTGCATCAGCCATTACCTGACTGACTCTGATGCCTGTCTATTATCTACACTCCCAGCACTATGGTTGCAGCTGACTCCTCCTGAAACTCATGGTCAGCAGCACTGAAACAGCTAAGGCACTTGCTGACCTTATCCTAAGCCACGTGGGTATCTGCATCACATTTCCCAGCAGTCCCACTTTTCTCATCAGTGAGGTCCATTGCTGTTTCAACTTGCACACAAGACTGAATCAGGTATACCACTATATTCAACACATGAATGAGCACATTTTCATGTCAAAAAGGGTGAGAAAACTAGTTCCATTTGCTTTGTTTAAAGTGTAAACAGGCCTTGTAACAGCATCATAGCAATTCTGCATTTAAATATGTTCTGATTTCTGGTTATGAAGTTAACAGGATTTTCTCACAGTTGTTTGTTTCATAGAGTCACACTGTTGTGCTCTGTGCTACCCGGGTTAATAACTTATCGTATCTATTTTCCTATTGTGTACCACTTTCCCTTCCACCCTGCCTCCAGAACACTTAGCACCTCAATTGATCTCATACTGATCTAGAGGCTGGCAGTCCTGCCCGTGGCAGGGGGATTGGAACCTGATGATCCTTGAGGTCCCTTCCTTATAACCAGATCACCCTCTCAAGGCAGAGCACAGGAAGGGAGGCTTGATGGCCAGAACGCACTGGATGATTTGGTACCTGTAGCTCTTGACACATCTGTAAAACTGATAGTTAGATCTAGCTAACCTGTGAAGTATTTTGAGATCTAGAGAAGCGCATGCCCTAGAAAAACTCATATTACCTTGCACTACCTTTGAATAGAAACTGTATGTAGCTCACACTGTAATTCTCCTTGGTTGGTTGGGAGGTACGTAGTACCAGAAGCAACTTTAGAGCTGGGCTGTCTAGGACCTGACCTGGTAGGAAGCAGCCTCATGCTACGAAGAGAGATTATACATGATGCATGCAAGGAAACAAATTTCAGTGCGTATGTATGTAAAGTTGCCCTACTCATACATGAGAAAGAGGTTATATCAGATTTTCTGAGCACACTGGGAGCAGCACAGAACTTATCTCACTGAGCACACCACATATGTACAAGCAGAGGTTGATTGTGGCTTCAAAACTTTTAAGACCAGGACTGTGAAGGGTTGTTTCCCACTAATGCCCTAGCAGCAGCACTTTGCTGTTTCCCTTTGGGTTGCCCGTGACTGCAGTCCAAAATAGTCACTGGAAGGAATAATGAGCAAACTTCCATGGAGGGAGTGTATGTTACCTAAATGCTTCCATAGGCCTGACTACTGTTTCCTGAGAAAGGAAACTCCATTCATCAAGTCTGTAATGAACTGACATCTCATCAGCAGGGGAAACAAGAGGAAGGCACTTGTGAAGGCAGAAATCTGTCCCTGTACATATATGAACTGTTTTCCTTTGCATGCCTAATCTGTGAGGTGACTAAAGTTTTACCCACCAGTGCTATAATACTCACATGGGAAACATTAAGTTAAATATCACAAAATTAAAGTGTAAGAGTTATTGGAAACTAGAGCTGAACAAAATATTAGAATTTTCATCCTGGGGGAAATTCTAATACTTCAACATTTGTTTTCTTCCAAAATTAGGATGGAAATGTTTAAATACCTCTTTTTTTCATAGAATGAACATGTTCTCAGCCACTTTGACATTAAAGTGAATTTGACAAAGGTGTTACAACATCTCCCGGGAATTGTTGTTTAGGTACCTTGTACTTAGAATCATGTTAACAAGGGATATTTTAGTTGGGTTATTGAAACAAAACCTTAAAGAAATGCCTAGGGTCAGGGCAGAACATTCATTTAATCCTTTTCTTCTTTCAGGTTATTTAACCATTTTATTCCCTTTAGTAAAAGAAGAGAAGAAAGAAGAAAGATAAAAAGAAGAAGGGAGAAAGGAGAAAGAAGAAGAGTTCAGTAAACAGCTTCAACTCAATTCTACAACTGAATTTTATCAAGCAAAGAAATGTCACAGAAAAGATCCGTATCTGGTTTTCCTGTCTTCGTTCTTCATAACCTTCCTGGATTGACTGCACATCCCCATAGTTGATCATCAGTCTAGAAAGTTAAAATTATGTCCTGGCTTCTTTCATCACTCTGATATCCTAGCAAGTAGCATCCTGGGAGCTTACTATTTTTGTCTCTTCAATATGAGTGTTTCTTTTGTCCTGACATTGTGTTGCTGGATGCTCCGTGCTGGGTAGATCACTGTTGTCTTAAGAGTATTGCTGGTATGTTGGCTACAGTCTGTTGACTTCCTGAGTGGAGGAAGTAAAAGCAGAATGGAAAAAAATCAGGAAAATGTCCTAATGGAGATGAAAAGGTATCTTGCTGCAATTAAATGTACACTAAGGCATTTGAGAAGCAAGAAGAGGGGTTCTTTGTGCAGATTTAATAAGAATAGAATTTTTCCACTTACAGATCATCCATTGATCTTCTGATGTTAGTTTACTTGGCTATTTTCTTGGTATTTTCTTAATACTTGGTATTTTCTAGACATCTGAGGTCTCAGACCCTATTTATTTAATAAAGAAATAGGGCCTGAGACCTCAGATGTCTACATAGACATTTTTTTAAAATCCCTGTTCATATTTTTGCTGTTCTCATACAAAGGCTAAAGGTTACAGTTTTAGTTAAAACATAATATTTTCATGGTTCATAAGAAAATCTGTATTAGTTTACATTTTTGGCAACTTTCATTATACCCTAGTGATTCCTGGAAGTCCTTGTACTTTCCTGCTGGTGAGAGATACTTTCCATAAAATAACACAGTATAAAAATAGTAATTATTAACTCACTGTGATGTATTTTGTTAAGGTGCAGAGAGCATATTCAGAGGAGGAGATTTATTCAGTGTCCAGTTTTGTGGTCTTATTTTCCAGTTAAAATTATTAAGTTACAAAATGTACATCTTAACCAGTATTAGAAGTTTGACTAATGACAAAGACAGGGGCTAATCCTACAACATTAGTCGTAACATTCCCATAACCCTCATGTCTGACAACTACAGTTTAGCTGACTAAGGATTTTAGAAGGTCTGCACATTACAGAAGGGTCATATTTTGAAAATAGCTCTAAAAAATATATCAGAAGCTCCAACTCTCTGTTATCAATGTTGATACCTGCATCAAGTATGTTTGAGGCTAATGAAAATTTATATTCAGAATACTGATGCAAAAAGAGTTATATCTTTTTTTCCAAAGTGTCCCTGAGTTGTCACAAATGTGTAGATTCAGCAAATCCTAAATAATGTACATAGGAAGACAGGATCACACAAGACACACGTGCATAGTGCTGCTTGCCTGTGGGGATTTACTATACAAACATACTGCCCACAGGAAATATAGGAGGATAAGAGCCAATTCTGGCAAGAACATAAGTTCTTGTTTCACAAACAAAATGTTACAAAATATGTAAGGTCCTTCCCAGTCCTAAGTTAAAAGTGCGGTCAAGATGAGAAGCATTGGAGCTGTTTACACTTCATCTATCTCAGAAGGCCTGAAATGACTCGTTGAAAGTTGAAAGGTATAATCTAATAACTAGATTTCCTAAAACCTAAGGGTATTTTTTGCTTAGCCACCAACTCCAGCAGGCACAGGAAAGTTCACACCTTTTCTCTTATTCAAGTAAAAAGTCTAACCAAGCACTGTAAAGCAGCAACTACGCAAAGAGAGACTGCTTTCATTTAGCCCAGAAAAAAATTCCACCTCAGAGGTCAAAGCTGGGAAGTCATGGGGATGACTGAGACAGGAAATGGAGATATTTGCGTGTACAGTAAAAAAAGCCCTGCACTTACCTCTGAAGCAGCAGTTTCTTTCCCCTTGGGAAGTTTAGTCTTGCTCTACTCACCAATTTGATCTGTAAAGCTTCTGAAGCCTCTTGGACCATAAAAACTCGTCAGTCTCCAACATCTATCAACATCCCCATATGCTTACCCTCAGAATTTTTTATTTTTATTTTTTTTTTAATAAAACACTACTAGAGTACGTTTCTACCAATTATCTTATAGACTTTTAATTATCGATCAATGGAGTCCCTTTTCGAGGATGGTAGGTAGGAGGTACAAACTAGAAGATGCCTAATACATGCATGAACAATTCATCAACTGAAAAAGGTTAGCCACTGACATGGCAAAGTTAAACTGACCAGTTAGTGTTCACCCAGACTCCCCAGGTTTAAGGCTCTAATGTTGTAGATGAAGCGCAATCCAGCCCAAGTTAAGGGAATTATTTCTTGAAGCTAACTTTTGGTCCTGAATCTCCTTGCTGACTAAAGGTGCAGACACAGAAGAATGGCATTTGTTCTCAAGAGGTGCCTCATTTCATGTCGTTGAATCACACTGTGGAGGAGCTGCTGCCACAAGCCTTCCTAGGCTAAGGGTGGTATTGTGAAAAAATTTGTAAGTCTTGTTGCTTTTAAGGTGGTGTTTGTGCAGGAACGTTCATGCCCATGCTGTGTGTGCATCTTTGGGAAGGCTATAGGCATAGTGGTGTTGCCAGATGGATTTTTGTCTTTTTGTAGAATTCTCCTCTTGGGGCAGATGCCTTTTTTTTTTTTTTT
>WBMW01002665.1:1418567-1442168 GCA_013396635.1 Penelope pileata
AACTTTTTTTTTTTTTTTTTTTAAACTATATACTACTTACCTCGCTCGGATAACTTTTTAGTAATTTCTTAAACTGCTTGAAAAGATGTCTACCAAAAATGATCTGCAGAGGTATCTCAAGTAACTTGTTACCCCAGAGTAGAAAGCAGAGCCATGAGTAAAAACATGGAGCAAAAGGCAATAATGGTAATCTTTCACATAAAAATTTCACCCAGAGATCCAAAGCAAGTAGTGTGATATCCATTTCACAGATGTAGAAAGGCATAAGCAGGAAGAAGAAACATCAACCCAGATCCTTAATTTTTTTTTTATTTCCTTTCCCCTGGCTTTCATCTCAGATGTGTACTTCAATTTGTAGTTGTAGGGGCTATGTAACAGTGTACAATGGAGTCAAATATTAATGCGGACTGAACAGTGCAAAAAGTGAAGATTATGAAAGAAAGCTCTACATTCAACTGTGCAAGAGACAGCAGGAGATAGATATACTTTAAAGGAAGCTTTGAATATGAACAAGATAACATTATAAGAACTAGAGAAGATGCTGTGAATTAATGCAGTGCATTTAGCAAGAGCTCTGAAAGGCTGTACTTACCTTAGTATTTCGACTGGTGAGTGAAATGACAAAAACAAACTCCATGCTTAGTGGAAAATCATCTGTTACCTTCTGAACAAAAGATCTTTACACATTTCCCTAGCAATAGTAGTGGCACATGTTCATCATAGACTACACAATTTTCCTAAGTAAAAGCCCAGAAAAAGTCAATAGCCTCACCACATTGAAATAACTACTGAGAGTCCAGACATGTACACTAAGCTGTGCACTCATACCCTACTAATAAAAACGGACCTGGCCACAGATTTTGAGAGAAGTAGAAGCAGACCTGAACTGTTTTAATTGGAACAATAAAAAGAATCAATACTGATCTATCATTTCTTGTTATATTCACATTCTGCTTCACTTCTCATATTCCAGGTTCCTGTCCCTTTACCTAAAATATTTCCACCTCTCTAACTTTTCTTTTGTTCCTTTCTGTCTTTTCTTCCTTCTTTCTTTCATAACTACTTTGTCTGAACATGCTGAACAAGTTATTCTTATCTCTTGTTTTCAGCCTATGAGGCAAATTCTGAACACGCCAAAACGATTCAAGTAGATTGAGTTAGATAACGTGGATAATGTGTCTGGTATAATATTTTGAAGTATACTTAGATTACACATCTAATCGCACACATAGTATGATTTAATTTTTGAAATATATTCACTTTTATACAATTTCCAAACTAAAATACTCCCCCCCACACACAAAAAGCACGTGCAACCTAATCTACTGATCTTTATGTCAAGAAGCATTGAGCAAAAAATGAGTATTGTATATATTTTATATCATATCAGAACCAACCAACTTAAAAATTTCTCCTGGGAGAAGTGAGGAAAAAAAATCCCCCAAAATAATATAATTGCGAGTGTTGTATGATGCTTAAAGAAGAATATTTCACAATGATCTCATAACATAGTTCATGTTATTCCTGAAATGATAAGGCTATACATTGAGCTTTACAAGCAGTAAAAATCTAAGCCAAAAGTAGTAGATAGTCATCTCCGAAAGCTGAAATCCTGAATGAACAATTACAGTAAAACTGCACTTGCAGGACTGAGGGATGAATCTAGGATGTGTTTTGGTTTTAATACTTAGAGCTTAGATAGCAGAAAATTCTGTTGGGGGGCCCAACAGAATGGCCAACGCGTGCTTCTTTTTACACACAGAATTTCTATGTAACGAGACATGAAAGATGATTTTTTTTCATTTTTTCTTCATTTACCCCTTTATTTCTGTAAAATGCAGTATCTTGCCATGTCACAACATTTGGAAGACTACCAAACTACCAATACTGGCTTTTAGCTATACCATATGCTGTCTGAATGATTCAGTGATTTCTGTTCCAGCACAACCTCAGGAAGCAAAAGTGGACCACACTCAGAGACAGAGAAAGCAACTGTGGCTCCCCAGACACAAATTCAGCTTGGAAAAAGCAACAACCCAAAGCATCAATGAAAAGGAGATAAATGTTTTGCCACTGCAATCCAGTTTATAATTTCTAGATCTTCCCAAACTACTGATTCTTCCTCATTACTGAAGTAGAAAGTACTCCAGCCTCCCTCAAAATCCAACTCCTCTTCTTTTCACTACAAATACGTCATCCAATTTGAAATTCAGAGACTTTCTGTTATTTCCAGTCTTCTGGAGTTCTTGGTGGGTATTGCTTAGTTTCTCCTTGCTCTTAACCCTCCGCCCAATCTCACCCCCATTATTTTCATATACCTACAGGCAAGACTGCAAAGGCTGGGCTTTATTAAGCTTTTATTAGGCTTTAATACTGTTGAGATTCTGAAATACTTCTGCAAGACTACACCTTCCAGCAAGGCATTCACGCAGCTTGATAGCTTGTCCTTAACAATAGCAGCTATTAGGAATTACAGTCCAATTGCTCATTTTCAGTTAGCAGTCTGTCTAAGCTCCTGTAAAACTGTTAAGTTATAAATCACTTCACTCTCTTATTACAAAAAAATTTGGTAGCATACATACAATTAGCAATATAATTATAGAATTATTGTGCTCCACAAATTATACAGCCGGGCCCCCAACACACATAGCTGCAGGGCCCCAGTGCAGCCAGGAGATTTTTTTCTTCTAAAGCAACAGATGTGTCAACACAGATTAGAAAGCTTTTTCCAAATGCACAATCTCAGGCTTTTCCCTTTTTTTTTTTTTTTTTTTAAAATTCTGCTGCCAAATCTTCTGAATTATCTTCTCTATGATTAAGAGGTGGCTGAAGGCAGTGAAGTTCAGGTTAGGACTCCAACATTTAGCAGGCCTGGCTTGTAATTTGAAGTGAGGATGCTAGTCTGATACTAGGCTAAAAGCCAAGATGTTATGAAGTGATCACAGCTCATCCTTAAAGTGGGAAGCTGAAGGCCAGCTTGCTTCTTTACTCAGAATAAATCTCTCTGAACACAGAATACATACAACCTGCTCTGAAGAGGAGCGGAGTGACTTGTTCAGGCCACTCTTGCATCTAAAGATGCCCCTTTTTCCAGACCAGGGCCCAACAAACCTGCCTGCCTCATGGTGACTGCCATAAGACAACAAAACACAACATTTTCCCCAAAAATTTAGTTAAGCCCCATTCATTGTTGGTTATTTTATGTACACACACAGTTAAAATGACCAGCAGCATGACTTCTATTTACAGGCACATGCACACAAGTTAAGCCATAGACCTGCAAGAAAAGTCAGAAGTTACATTTTCAGGAAGATATCAGGATTGCCTAAGTAACCTATTAATCTAAAATAGTTTGTCACACAACCATGGCCCTGATTACAATTTTAACACAGTAGCAAATATTTCCAAAATGAGATCCAGTCTTTCCATTTATAGTAGCGCATGGGGAAGAAAGAACGCTTCAATTTTATTTTTTTTTTTGCCTTTACACAGACAGCAGCTGAAATCTGTGCTCTAATAATAAAGGAGTGGGAGCCACCAGGTCTACTTTGCATTCTCCAAGAGCCAAAACCAAAAGAAGCAGCTGCCACATCCCAAGTACCTTTGATAACTCTCCTTTTGAGGCAGCAATATCCCTGGGGGACTTGAGGCAGAAGAGACAGAGCAAAAGGAAGCTGTGTAAAATAAATAGCATTGCAAACATGTCTATGGAGGCAGCAGGTTACAATGCAGACAGATTTCCAGGCTGCAGTGGGCTGTGGATCTGCTTCTGTCAGAAGGAATCCTGTCTCACTGTCTGGCTTCAGTTTTCTACATAACTTTCTGCTATAATTAGTCTGATAGCTCTGCACTTATTTTAGTGAGTAGCAAAGCAGCTGCTGGAGTTGCTTATAGCTGGACTGTGTCAGCCTATAAATTACAGATCTATTGCTTACACTTTGGAGTTACAAGTCTGAAAGTCCTTTCTCTGTAATTTGCTAATCGTTGCAATTTTGATAATTTTATATGACCACCTTTTACCAAATGAGAAATACATTGAAGAGTTCTACTAGCTTAAACTGGCTCGGTGGTTAAAAGGAAAAGCACTTAGCATTGAGTGAGTCAGTGAGCATTCAGCTGTTCGTGTAGAACACTGCTCTACAGAGAGATGACACTCTCACAGACATGCATGCACCCATGAGGAGATAATTTCACTGACAGGAAACGAATTCTGAAAGCGCTCCTCTTCCAGATGACAATTTTCCTCCTTGCTTTTGGTGATGCTCCTTCCGGTGGCTCCCCCTGGCAGCCGCTGCAGAAGAGTGGGACAGCCCTGCTCCCACAGGGAGCAATGGGCTCGGGAACCACGCTTCTCCCCTAGGCCCATGATGACCTTTGCCTGTCCACACTCCCTGCGGCTGGAGCGCTCATCACTACAGCATCCCCCACCTATATTCGGTCCCTGTGTACACACATCACGGGTATGATCCAGCCCTGGAGAGAGGCCTGAGCACTGTGTGTCAGCTGTGGAAGTCTATTTAAAAAAGCGAACCCTAACATGCCCCAGACACTTGTACTGTGACTCCTATTTAAACGTTATCAGCTTTACCAGCATCCAAAATAGAAGACAGCAGCCCAACTAACACTAATGCCTTAGCACCCTGTGGTGTTGAGCTGTTATTCCATTACCACCGAAGCACTGGGACTGAGTTTTCCAGTAAGTAAATCTAGACAGTCTGCCTGCACTGCTACCACAGATAGCCAGGCACCTGCTCTTCTCCTCCAGCTTTCAGGTTCCTGAGTCTTTATTTATTAAACATCAGCAGTATTCTCTACAAAACAATGCTTTGTGTCCAGAACAAAAAAAGGAAAGCACCTCATTGAGCATGCATAACCAGAGCTAAGGAGGGTTAATTCCCTCTTAATTAACATCTCACCACTCTTTCCTCCCATCAGAAAACCGTCAAGGAACTGACATCCTGCTCTTGCCAATTCTTACTAAATTATCTGGAAGCTCATACCAGATTATCACAGTAGCTCCATCTGGTCGTATAAATCGCTCTCCCTAAGTCCTTGCCCTCTAGATAGCTTATCTGTTCCTACTGTAAGAACAGAGGTGGCCAATTTGGACAGTCATGGCACAGTGCTGGGCAGCACATGCATACCCACAAATGTTGCTTCAAGAAACACCAGAAGCTCCAATGCTCCAGCACTAGAGTCAGCAGTCCAAGCCCGGAAGGTTTGTCCTGTGTCTTTCCAGTTCCACATTAGATCAGATTGCCTAGTCTTCTCCTTTAGACCAGTAAGATTAAAAGATGTTCCCCAAATCACATTGTAGTCATACCAAGAAATCCCAAAAGCTCCTTGTACTTATTTAAACTATTTAAGCAGTAACAGTAAAAAGTCCTTTAGAATAGCATTGTGTTGTTTGCTTTTCACATTTCAATGCAGTGAAGAATACTCATTGCCAAGATCAATAATAACAAAACCAGAATCTTTAGTTGTATGCTGGAAATTATATTAAAAAAAGCCATTATCTGCAAAAGGTTTTGTAACTTGCCTGTATTAGTCCCTTTTCACACAGCCTGAGCTGCTATGTGCCCGTCTCTGTGAGCCTCAAGATAGCCAGGAAATCCACACGGTGGATGCTGCGCAGGCATAGGAATGCATGAGAGATCCACATGACCCATCAAGTGATTTAAAAAAAAAATAAAAAAAAATCTAGCTGAACAGTGATTTCCTCATGTGTTATTTCTGGCTACAAAAATTATTCTTTTTCTATAATTACCCCCAAATGTGTTACTTTTAGATTTTATTTCAAAATGATGAAGCTGAGAAACAGAACTATTAATTTTCTTAATTAGTTAAACACTAAAATCCTGCTGGTATTGGAAAATTTGGCCAATACATTAAATTAAAAAAAAAAAAAAGTCAAAACTGTATTCACCTTTAAGAATAAAGAAGCAGTTGCAACACTGCAAGAACTGCTGGATGCTTAAATTCTGTTCATAGTTTGATCTTCAGAGTGCAACATCAGATATGAAGAAAAAACAAACCAATTCCTCTCCACACACACCCCAGCTTTCACTGTTATTCATTAAAAACAAGTACAAGCAAAAACACACTGAATACTCTAGCATATAGATTTTCTTGAAAGGACTTGGAAGTTAAAATTGATATATAACATTAACATCTACACAAAAATCTGCCAGAATCTCTGCAGACCAAGCCAGGAGACACATGAATTAGATTTTGGAAGATCTGGATTTAAGTTACATTCTATGATCCCTTATTCCCATCTTTGATGGGCATGAGCACAAGCGAAGACTGCAGGTCCAGGTAATCTCCACCTGTAGTGGGAACAAGCTCAAATTCCCACACCAGGCCTTACTCTTAACTCCTCAGGAAATCTCAAAGCCCTGCCCTTTGGAATTTATCAATTCACATCTAGACCTTCACTTGGAACTCACATTTTGCATCACTCATCTACCAGATTAGCTATCGACAATGCAAGAGGACAGTTTGAATGAGGATTTCAGTCAAACTGGGTAACTTCAGCAATTAGACATACTGATTTATGAAATGGAGATTAACAAGTGCTGCTGCTGAAGGTTAACATCAAATCATCAGCCATTTTCCATCATTAAATCTCTTTTCTCCAAATGCAAACAGGAAATGTAGTTAAAGAGGTCTTGAAAGCATAAATATAAGCATTTTTAAGTAAGAAAAACAGATGAAAATGCTCAATTATATGAATGAAAGCATGGGTTTGAGTATTCCTCTTCAGAATTTTCATCTTCTTCCTCTCCTATTTTAAGGAAATCTCAGAAAGGAATTTTAGAAATTTCTACAAAGCTACTTTTCAAATCAAGTCTAAAAGAAGATGACATTTCATGTAGAGTTCCATGTTGTTGGTTTGTTTTTTTTTGTTTGGTTGTTTTTTCACTTCTTTCTTCCTGTAAAAGAGATGCCTAATATTAATTTCCAGATTTAGTTCCTTGTATTTGAAGTTCGTCTGTGAGATGGTGCCCAGCAGCGCATGAAGGGAAATATTTTGCCCTGAAGAAGTTCAAGTGGAGCATATGAAAACAGAATAATTTAAAGCTATGAGATGAATATTCCGGAAGATAAATGTTTTGATATGAAACTGAGACCTTAATGCCACAAAATATGAAAAATACATTTGTTTGCTCTGTCATGGCCCTTCCAGTTTTCAAAGCTAATTTGTAAAACCATCTTGTGTGTGGCCAAATTAATTTATTCCAATTACATTAGAACAGCAGAAGAGCGAGGGCTGCTCTGACATAATACATTCCTTTAAAATGACAAATACAATTGCTTGACTGAA
Source organism: Penelope pileata (assembly GCA_013396635.1). Lineage (NCBI taxonomy): Eukaryota > Metazoa > Chordata > Aves > Galliformes > Cracidae > Penelope > Penelope pileata. The sequence continues at coordinate 1,425,895 of WBMW01002665.1, forward strand.
ACTCAGCACTCTCAAGAAAAAAAAAGAAGTTGTAAATAGGGAATGATATCTGCAGCAATAGCTAGTAAGGATGAATGAGTTCCAGTGGGAAAATAAAAGAACACCTCATTTTCTAAAGAGAAACTAAATCACAGTAATTTGCTTTGATGTTGATGGAAAAATGACTGTATACCTTGGAAAACTGGGACCTGATGGACTGTTATTCGACTGGAATCATAACTGTGTAAATGAGAGGAGAGAGGTGTGTATGAGAAGAAGGGACAGGAGAAGAGATCATATGTGATAAAGCAGACACAGGATTTCCCTCTATGGTGTAAAAAGGAAATGGACAACCGAGGTTCAAACTGACTACTCACTGGATTTCATGTCTATTGTTTAACACCAAATAAATAATTGTTGCAAAGTGTTTTAATTTAAAAAAAGTCAGCTTATAAGGAAAAAAACAAAAGCAAAATTACTGTTTCTATAGAGATTGAAGTGCCCGATTTAGACCGTCAAAGACAGGAAATTCATGAAAACTATCATACAGGGAAGCACTCAAGCTTTCAGTAATACAGCCACTTAAGGAAAACGCTGAAGTTCTTCAGAGGCAGTCTGCCACTGACTGCTACTCACATTCAGTGCTAGCTTATCCAACAACTCACGTCCGTGCACTCATCTGGACTACCCAATATGCGACACACTATTACTGAAAATGCTCCCTTTATTACTACAACATATTATTAACTACAATTACTAAGTACTCTGTAGTACAGTGTCTGCATTATACACTCAAAAGACAGTATTGCCATAAAAACAATATTGTCACCAAGCTTAATATCTACATGGATTTGTTTGTCTGTTTTTTGTTGTTTTTTTGTTTGTTTGTTTTAATTTAGCAAAGAAAAGCAAGCAAGCAATAACGAATAGGACCGTAGCACTGCTTTTTGTTGTTTTCTTTTTTCAAATCAGCTATTAATTTGATCTATTCTGACAACAATTAATTACTGTTGGTTGATCAGCGTGGCCTACAGCTTCTTAGAGCAGCAGGACTGAGTTCTGCCTCAGCCAAAGAGCAGGATGAAACCTTAATGTTAATTTTACTTTTTCCTCTGTACCTAGCTAAATAATTCTATTCCCTCTGCTGCTGTTCTCTAACCAGCTCACTTTATTTTAGTACATTTATCTTGCCTTTGGTTAATGGCATAATTCTGCCCCCTATCAAATACAGGGATTGGCCAAGAACAAAGCGATCTGCCTCATCTTTGCTACTTGTGCTGTATCTCAAGGCCCGACGTGATCAGGAGTACACAAGAAGTGCTGACAAACACAAGATGATAATGATACCTTTTCTCCTCAGTGCAAGACTCTTACTTTGGGAAGGTCTTAGAGTCCCTCCTTTCTTGAAGGAAGGAGTAGCATCTTTCAGAACTAAGGTGATATTTTGCTGATATAGTGGAAATAGACTGTAATTCCTGAATTTCTTTTAACAAATCCTTTACATTACCTATACACATTTTACTCTGATCTACCAGCTCCACGGGGACAGTGCAGCCTAAGCTTATCAGCAACATCTCCACTCACTTCAACTCAGGTTCAATGATAAATGTGCAAACATTTTTAGCAGGACTGTCCACTTTGATAGATTTAAAGACAGGATTTCAGACATGAGGACAGAAAGAAAAGATAAATCAATAAATCATATCTCAAAGAAAATCCTCAGCTTCTTCAGAAACTTCTTGCCTGGTTGTTTCAGGTCTGCTCCCTGAGAACTTCTGCCTTGCTTCTCCTTGCTGTGGAACCTGGGACCTTGAATTCAGGGATGCTCCCATCTCTCTAACTGCCTCTTTTTTTTCTGGAGTCAGATTTTCTGGCTGATTCAAGTGCCCCTCAACAATCTATCTACCCCAGTTTTTCTGACTATTCAGCAAGATTCCTCCAGCCCCAGTTTGTACAGAGCCATCCAGGAGCACATCATCTAAATATGAGCGTTGATGGGGCTTGTTAACTTATTAAAGCTTCTCTTCTGCTCTCCTTAGTCAGCCCTGCTGGCTGACTGCCTCCACCCAGGCCAGATTACTCCTTTGTCCACTAGAGATCAGTAAAACATTCATATGAAGTGTCATACAATGCATACATTTTGTCAAGTTTGTGATCTGGGTCGCTTGCCAACTTTCTGTGGAGACCACACAATGCTTTCAAATATGTGAGACACACAGTAAGACGTTGAGAAGTCCAGCTCTACAAGACCACACTGAAGACCCATTTAGTTTAGTAAACTGTTTCAAAGTAGTGAATATTTGGGAAAAGACTAAGAGACCAGGGCAAGCAGAGATATTTCCTAGTATATTCTATGAGTTCCTGGCACTGATCTAGGAACTCCCTAAGCCAAGGTTGCATCAGCAACTTAATGTTTAATAGGCCTGGGTGGAGTTTTCTTCCATGAATTTGTCTCATTGCTGTGCCTGGAACTGCCAGACAGGCAAGCTCCCCCCACGTCATTTGCTTTTACTGGGGTTCCCATAATACAGAAGGCAGCAAAACCCATAAGATGTTTCAGCACTTCAGAAGATAAGTACCTGGAAGACAGACAGCTGGCTGAGCTTCAGACTGGATGAGAGCTCAGTAATGCTGCTAGATGGAAGAAAGCATTTCAAGAGTAAGCCGCAAGCCTGGAGCTACATTTCATGTGAATGCATCTGCCAGTCCATGTTTACAAACCACTGTACAATCGAGACAGCTTTCTCAGCAACTAGACACCCAAACAAGAATGACACCCAAAACCTTTTCCTAATGAGAAGATGCATCATTCCAGAGCACACAGAGGAGCAGCCAACCTCACACCATAGCTAAGCTCAGCTAGGGACGCGGCCTTAGTTTCAACCATCCTGACACGAAAGGTTAAGAGTGCTGGGTTAAACAGTCTAATGATAATGAGAGTATAATCTACAGGAATAATTACCAATTGCAGAGTTGTTTCAAGAGACAGACAGTATGATCTTATCTGTAAAGATCCAGTCTCTGAAGACAGTGCTGACTGACCCAAACCTGACACTCTGCAGACCCCTAGGCAAAACGTGCTGGCAGGTGGTTTGCTCCATCAAAAAGGAGGAGTTAGAGTCTCTGTGTCTGTAGAGCAAGATTCAGATTTGCAAGCAAACACATAGCACAGACAACAAATGAGACAGCCCTGAAGGGAAGAGAGCGTACAAATATCTGTGAAGGAGTGAAGTACGTCGGACCCAATTCCAGAAAGAAGCATGCATCTTTCCCTCTGCAGTTGCAAAAACATTTGTGGTCACAGGACAAACCCATAGATGAATGCAGCAGGTCATGAAAATGCATTGTATCTCTGATGAAAGCTTTTCTCAGGAAGTATACACCTTTTGGGAACCATGGTGGCACCTAGGCTACAAATACCTGCATTTTTCAAGTCATCCTGGGAGTGTGAAATCCCTGAAGAGCTTGCCTTAGTCAGACAAAACTGAAGGAGGACTCGGAGGCACTGAAGGACTTACCTGGAGCCACTAAGGATCAGAATAATGGAGAAGAAAAGCAACTCTGCTTCTCCTGAATGGGCTAGTTCCCCATGTATTCAGTCCTAAGGTCTGCATAAAATTCAAGCCATATGAAGGACAAAGATTAGGGATAAAACTAAAGAAGAGTCTAATGAAGATAAACCATGGACAGTACAGTAAAGAGTAAAGTAAAGTGGATGTACGTGGCATAAACTCAACAAGGCTAAGAAAATCACAGAATCGTTTCTATTAGCACAAATAGATCAAGCTGATATATATATTTGCAGGACACTTGGAGAACAATTGCTTGAGCAGATCTCATAATACAATCCAAACGCATAAGGAAATAAACTGTCAGAAAAAAAAGCCTGTAGAAAAAAGATAATATATATATATTCATAGGGAAAGAAATATACATATTTATATATGTATATATACTTAAAGGAGTACAAGTATCAGAATGACAGAATGGTTTGGGTTATAAGAGACCATAATGCTCACTCAGTTCCAACTCCCTGCTGTGGGGAGGGTTGCCACCCACTGGATCAGGCTGCCCAGGGCCCATCCAACCTGGCCTTGAGCACCTCCAGGGATGGGGCATCCACAGCTCTCTGGGCAGCCCATGCCTCACCGCCCTCTGAGTAAAGAATTTTCCTAACATCTAAGCTAAATCCCCCTTTATTTTAGTTTAAAACCATTCCCCCTTGTCCTATCACTATCAGACCACGTAAAAGGTCAGTCTTCCTCCTGTTTATAAGCTCCCTCTAAGTACTGGAAGGCCACAATGAGGTCTCCCTGGAGTCTTCTCTTCTCCAGGCTGAATAAGCCCAGGTCCCTCAGCCTATCTCCATAAGAGAGGTGCTCCAGCCCTCTGATCATCTTTGTGGCCTCCTCTGGACCTGCTCCAACAGCTCCACATCCTTCTTGTGCTGGGGGCCCCAGGCCTGGACGCAATACTTCAGGTAGGGCCTCACAAAGGCAGAGTAGGAGGGGACAATCCTCTCCCTGTTGGCCCCCTCTTTTTGAATGCAGCCAAGGGTACAGTTGGCCTTCTGGGCTGCAAGCGCACACTGCTGGCTCATGTCCAGCTTTTTGTCCATCAGGACCCCCAAGTCCTTCTCCACAGGGCTGCTTTCAAATTCTCCCAGAATCACAGGGGCTGGAAGGGACCTCTGGAGATCATCTAGTCCAACACTCCTGCTAAAGCAAGTTCCTTCGAGTAGGCTGCACAGAAAAACGTTCAGTCTGTGCTCGCATCTGGGATTACCACAAACCAGGCACAGCACCTTAAACTTGGACCTTAGCTTCATGTGGGCCCACTTCTCACACTTGTCCAGGCCAATCAAATTTGAATTCCTCCTTCCAAGCTAAGCTGCTTTGTTCTTAAGTCAAAAAGCTATGCTATGAAAAGCAAACAAGTAATTCACGCTTAATATTAGATTTCACAGGTAGCTGTAATTTTATTCTCAGCCTCTTCTGCTTTTGCACTTCCAGCTAGATAGGCACGTTATCCTCCTAGCATTTATTCAACAATAAAACAGCCTAAAGCATCATTTCACTGCTTACCAGAAACAAGGTGGAGTACTTACCACATCTTTATCTTTGCTTTCAAACATTTGCAAAAGGAACCATTTGTGTATGTGGAAACTAAAATCCTAACACATACCAGGAGATGGTACAGTATGTTCAGCAATAGCAAAGCAGTCTTTGTAGTAAGATCCAAACAACTGTAGGAACCAACTCACTTTTCAGAGCACCGGTAGAGAATTGTTATGAGGACTGCAGGTGGCTGCTATTTTCACCTGATTGTCCTAATTGCCACTATCCTTTGCAAGGTTTGCTATTGGTACTGTTAGAGGAAGGAGGAAGTTCTGGTGGTTTACCATCAAGGTAATGCCACTGTCTTGTCTAGTATACACCATCATTATACACTGCTGACATAAAATAAATCTGTTTAGGATTACACTGGGAACAACTAATTTACATCCTGAAGAATAACACTGCTGATGGAGATGGTTACAAAAGGCTGATCCTGCATTCTTTACGCAGCCCAAGCTCACCCTCCTATCAAAGGGCCTTAGACAGGCACAATGAAAGAATGGATCCCAAGTGCAACCAATTAATTCCCAGTGATGGAAAATTTAAACATAATCCAAAAAAGGCACAGAGACCAATGCACTGGTTTGGAAGAAATTCCTGTACTCCATCACTCCATTACATATGAATTATTGCAGTGCCCTCATGGATATTTTTAATTCTCCTGTAATACAAAATTGTATAAATTCAGGAAAAATGGGAGGAAGATCTTCTTTTTAAGAAAACCTGCTGATTCCCAGAAGACTGGAAATTCACTTCAAGAGTAATTTGTCTTAATGTAAATCTAAACCATGGCTATTTTTGATGCAGTGACTGAACTCAGAACTTACAGAATGAAATTGAAACATTTGTCAAGAGCTGCAAAGCAATTGTTGAAAGGCATGCATTTTTCATGGGATGTGAAATATAAGTTTACACAAGTGCATAAGGTTTTGCTGTGATGAGCCCTTTGCAGAAATAGTTAATTAATGTTAAATTCAAGCCTCATTCATAGCAATTAACAAAGCTCATCTTAGTAAAGTGTCTTCAGCAGCCAATACTTGTCATCTGGAAAATGGAACAAATCACATAAAAACGGTTATGAATATGGGAGTAATTTAGAGTTTATTAATAATACAAAGAACAAACCTGTTTTCTTTCTCTTCAAGGAATCATTGTAATTTGCAGACTGCAATGCAAAATGAGATGGAGCACAATGATTAATCTGTGAGCTATGGAATAACTACTATACATATAACAGATGTCTGCTGTGACAAGGGGCACATTACCTCCATGTTTATATAAAGAAAGAAGAGGGATTCAACTGTTTTATATGGGAGAGTTGTGGGAAAGATCTCAGAAAGACCTCTATGAGAAGGTGGGGAATTATAAATATTTGCAAGTGTTTATTCAGGTGCCAAGTACAGTACACTGGTGAAACACAGCCTGAATGCAAAGAGGAGTAAGGGGAAAAACATCTGATGTAAATGTTACTGGTTTCATTTCACTGGTACAGATATTAATTCAGTTCATCTCTCTTGGCTGACAGCAGTGCTGAGCCAAAACTTGCATGTACATTAATGTCAGATGTACAGATTACAGTTTCTTTTTTTTTTCCCCAAGATAAAATTTTCCTGGAGAAAGGATACTATTAAAAGGATTTACCTCTGAGTAATTAGTAACACAGGAAGTAGCTTATTTTCACAAAGGTGGGTAGACGTCAGGCTCTTTAAAGAGATGGCATCAGCTACAGTTCTGCTTTCCTTGTGCTAAGCTTTGGCACCAGCCGACACACACTCTTTGGTCTTCTCCCACCACCGCCAGTTTTTACCACTAGCTCAGGCTCTTTGAGGAACATGGGAAGTCCATTTTCCTTTGCCAGGATGGCAAGAGAAAGGTAGTCAGCACCTGTTGCTGCAAGGATTTAGTCCAAGCTCCCGCTACATTGTTGGGGTCCTCTTTGACTTCTCATGGTAGAGTTGGGCTTGTTCAGTCTGGAAAAGAGAAGGATCCAGGGAGACGTTACAGTGGCCTTCCAGTATCTATAGGAGCCTACAGGAAAGATGGGGAGGGACTCTTTATCAGGGCGTGTAGTGACAAGACCAGGGGTAATGGTTTTAAACTAAAAGAAGGTTGATTTAGATTAGACAGTAGGAAGAAAGTCTTTACTATTAGGATAATGAGGCACTGGAACAGTCACCCAGAGAAGCTGCAGATGACACATCCCTGGAAGTGTTCAAGGCCAGGCTGGATGGGGCTTTGGGCAACCTGATCTAGTGGGAGGTCATAGCTTGGGGGTTGGAGCTAGATGGTCGTTAATGTTCCTTCTAACCCAAACCATTTTATGATTCTATGATTCTAAGATAAGTATTTCTTCCCTCAACTAAAAATCCCAGTGAAGCAGACATAAAATGTAAAGGGTACCACATATGAACTAAGTGGTTTATTCCACCATGCTCAGGTCACCTTTAACAGCTCTCTGATCTCTGCTGATTGCATTTTGTTCACATAGAGACACATACATGTAGACTTTTAAATATATATGCATAATTTACAAACTAAATTCGTCTAAACTTTCTCTTTATGAAAAGGAGACAGTGAAAACTATGTCAGATTTCTGCTGTTCATGAAGATGGGCACTTCCTTCTCAACTGTGTATCTCAGCATCCACATAGATGTTTTGGGAGTCCTGCCAGTGCTTATATGCAATTATTTTATTGTAAGGAATACATATCCATTCTACTCTCTGCAGACTGATACAACCATATAAAAAAAAACCAGAGAATCTCAATCAGCTGTTTCTCTCTCCTGTCTAACAGCTTTGAGCAGTTCAAATAACACACTTTTCATTCCAAAATCTTGCCGTTTAAGTTTGTCCCCTAATAGGAAACAGCTCCAGTCCCCATCAGATCAGCTTCCTTTCTTCCCAACCAATGCTGTGGTGAGGCTGGGAAGGGTATGAATTCATAGCACACCAAGCTCCATTTGCCCCCAGGGACACTGTTAGGAAATGATCCCAATTAATTAATATGGCCTTAGGTATGTTGTAATCTGTACCAACACAGTAAAATCATGGGACTGTAATCAGCTGATGGTTTACTCCCACACTGCTCTAGGCGATTTGCTAAATGATACTTTGCTAAACGATGGTGAACAGCCAAAAAAAAAAAAAAAAAAAAAACAAAGAAAGAAATTGAAGTTAAGCTACTACCTGATAAACCCTGAGGCGCCCAAAGGCTCAGCAAAAAAGCAGGATAGTAGCTGAGTATGGATAGTGCTGATTATCTCTTCTTTTCTTACCACTCATGGCAGCGACTTCCAATTTCATTTTAAACCATTTCCAGAAGAACTCAGAAAAAAAAATCCATTTATGTTACAGTGTCAGAGAAAAATGGAATAGATAATGTCCAGCCAGGGAAAAAACATCTTTTTAATCAAGTCAGCTCCTTAGTTGAGTAGAGAGCAACTCATCAACTTACTAGCTAAGCATGTTTTGTATTTGGGCACAAGATATGTGTTTGTGAAATTCTGACTGGCTTCAAAAGTAACAGAATTGGGTCCTTCAGAAAATAACCTATCAAATATACACTCACTGACACCCATGGGAGTAAGTGTAACTGTATTTGTTTCACAGTGGTTACTGGTATAAAACTGCAGTACCACCAGGCAGAAAAGCAATGTTTGGCACACTCTCCATTGAAGAAAACTGAGAAACACTGTACATGTAAGATTTGTAGTATCTGATGCTGCCAGTTCTCTCCATGCTTCTAAAATATCATTTTCCACTGAGATCTGGCAAACTTATGTACATGTAAACAGTCCCAAATTATACACAGTGCAAAATGTGCCAGAATCAAAAAACAAAGCATTACTGAGAATGGCTTTTTCTTACAAAATAGAAGGTGGTTTTGAAGGGTTTCCCTTGAACAGAAACTGAAAGCTTATCTATAAACTCTAAATCCAATCTCAACTCTAATGAGAAGCCATTGCTACTGTGACACTGAAGGACCAGCAATTAAAATTCTCTTTATTAGAAATTACCATCACATGAGGCAGGAAACTATTGATATAAGATGTATGACTGGCAACTACTGCTTGAATTCTGAACATCCTACATGCGTCAGAAGTTAGAATATGGAGCAAAGTGACTAAATACAATCTCAAATATAGGAGATGCAAAGTAGCGGAAAGGTGGTTTTCTTTGGACACGAAACAAGCAACTCAGGCCAGCTTCCTTAAGCAAGCAGCTGAAGGGAAAGTGAGCCACACTGCTGCTGAGCATGCAGGATCCCTGAAAGGCAAGCTGAGTGTCTGGGGAATGCATAGGATTTTGGGACTTGCCTTCTACACTGAATTTCATATAATATGATTAACAGAATGACTTGCAGTGAAAACAAGATGGTATTTGCTATAAGGAATCACTCCATGTAGTTAAAATAACAGGCTAGTCAGAGGAGTACAATCCCACTTATTTCCTGATTCATCTACTCTGCCTGAGTGTGGAGGGGATGGAGGAAAGAGAGCAAGGCTTCCAGTTTGCCAAGGAGGACATAAGCAAGAGATGCAGCACAGCCTCCTGTCTATTGGTCTACTGCAACCTTCACAGAGACTGCAGACACAAACCTTCCAAAACCCAAGACAAGCAGAACAGATAAACATAAGGAATAAACAAATAAATAAATTTCGGAGAAATAATTTGCAATTAAGAAACACCAAGAAATGAAAACAATCACAACACTTTTCTACAGGAATAGCTCCCTGATATACTTCAGTCTTAACCCCCTTTTATTTTTTACAGGGAGAACTAGCAGGCTGAAAAATGGTGAAAGAAGGTACCATCCAGGTACCATCTTGCAGCTGCACTTGTCTGGAGCAGTTGGTATCACTGCAGCTATAGGGCATAAAGAGCTTTCAGATCAGAAAAGTAGCCTCTTGTGCACTGGTGTAAGAAGCTACAGAAGGTGCAAACGTATTGCAAGGTAAATTCTGATTGAGGGTGGTCATTTGGAGGAGAGCATCTACTCATCTACATAGCAAAGTTATGGAGCAGCCTTTCAAAGACCAAGAAGTCTATCAAGACAAATTTCTCAGATTTAGATGATATGGCTGTTGAGGTTAGCAGTGGACTGGACTAGGCACTTTGGGTCCTTTCCACTCCGTATCTGTGTGTCTCCATGTAACGAACACAATGAAAGCTGGCAACTGCAGCACAAAGGCCACACATCAAAAGCCCTCACATCATCACCTTCCACATTTTTCTGCTGAGGTGACCGGTTCACTTGCATTTAAGTAAATAAAGTAGATCCACAAGGAGATAAGGTAAGTTCCTGTGAGCCAGTAGAAAGAGGCTCGTAGGGAACTGAAACATCAGAACTGTGATCAAAAGTAGTGAAGTGGTTAATGAAGTTTGATTTTCATCCATGACAACAGTTATCCAGATGCCAAAACTCCCAAGGTGAAAATTTGTCTTCAGAAGTGCTTACCAAGCCACAAACACATTCCTGTTAGCAATAGCTAATGGGTGCACAGTGCTCTAAATTTGAGTCAGAAGCCTGAGTCTGAATTCCAGTGTTCAACCTGAAGGTCCTTCAAATCTTGGCACTATGTAAGAAAGGTTTGCACCAGTCCAGCCACCTTTGTATCCTTCCCACAGACACATTCTTCCCTCTGACCAATTTGGTGGTGAGGTTGCACGGTAATATTTGGAATAATCTGATCCATCTGGAAGCTATCTAGTCCTAATCAATAGTATTAGAAGAAAACCCTATTTTCCCCTCCAAGCCTGAAAGTAAGCCACAGTCTGAGAACAACAAGTATTAATGAACTCAGGTATGTTTCATGTAGCTGTTCACTATGGTCAGACAAAATGGAAAAAACAACTGCTGTCCTCCAGCATATTAAAAAGATTTGAAACAGTTCAATCCCAATCATCACATTTGAAAGTATGTTTGCCACACTTGCAAAAATTTAGGACCACCTTTTATTTAATTATTTCCAGGAAAGAATGGAAGATTTCTATTAAAAGTTAAATCCCAGGACCACTGTTAGCGGAATGCACAATGTATGAGATCCTGTTTTAATAACAGCTTTCAGGAGTTAGATTTTCACCATGCTTCAAGATGTAGTTTCAAATAAACGTCTGGTTATTAGTTGAACCCATTACTATAAAAGTGAGCAATATTGTAGCAACAGAATATGTGAACAGCTGAAAGGAATACAGAATCATGAATCCCAAGCAAATAAAAACCTTCCATAAAGGAAACATTCCAAAATATATTTCCAAACAATGGTTGACTGCAACCAAGTAATTCACACCCCATTGTGAAACAAACATCAGTAATTTTTAGCAGACACTAGGACTCAGAAGCAAACAACGATCCACCCTTCTCTCTCCTTGCACTTCCAGACTGCTTTACCAAAAATATGATTAAAAGGAACGTACATTAAGCCAAAGGACTGAACTGACTTGCAGCTCTGAGAGGAGTAGCTCAGTGAAAGAATTTTTTCAAGTTCTAGTTCTAGCAGAACGCTCTTAAAAATTAATCAACCCACAGGCTTCAAAGCCCACTTAACACTTTAAAAAATCACCTTCTATCAGAAGTATTTTTGGCAAAAGCTTTGTCTATTGTTTTCAGCACTCTTCCTTCCAAAAGCTGGTATGCTGTAACAGAATGGCTGCAAATGCAGGCCTCACACAGCTGACACTGTACACACGAATTTTGTAGACTTGCACTTTTCATTGGGCAGCTGAAAACCAACTGGCTCAAGTTTGCTGAGTAGGGACAATGTTCACATGTGCTATGTGTTAAAATAGCAACCATTTTGCTCGAAATGACTTTGTATTTCAATGCAATCAATATTTTCCTATCAAGACTAGAGCAAATTTTAACCTTAGTTGGCCAATGAGCACTGTACATCGTTTAAGATACTTTAACCATGCTAGGAGTACAAATGCAACTTGGAATGCTGAAAGTCCGTGGTTTTTGCTAATGCTGGTGAGTGACAATTTCTGGCACGCTCTCAGACTGGTAGGAATTAGGAACACCAAGGAATCTAAAGCCCCTCAGGGCACAGCTCTGCAGATATCTCTCTTACATCTCTGGTTTGTGCAGGTGGGTTCTTACGCAGGATTTCTCTATCCTAACAGGACTAACCAAGTGCCCATTTCTCTCTGACACCATGCTCAGCCAATGTCAAAGGGGAGGTAACACGCTCTTGAGCAACCTCAAACAGCTCAGAGGCCTTATAGGACGAACTAATCTTTAAAATGTTTGGTTATTATTTATGAAATCTGTAATCTGCATCTGGAATAAAAGCCAGTCAGACTATGTGGCCTAAAATTTTAGCAGGAGACTCTCCTGAGATTTTTAGCTTTCTTAATGCCAGAGAAGAATTAAAGTGCAGATGTTTTCTCACTTCTAATCATTAACATTGTCTGGCTGATGTTTTACGTTGTTACAAAACCTGAGGCTGAGTTCATTTTGCCTAACCCATTCACCTGTGTCTGCAGTACAAACTTTGGTATTTCAGAGGTTTGAGCGCCATGTGAAGATCGCATGCATTTTTAATGACATTCACTCTATTGTTACCAGTGTGCACATCCAACTGGAAAAAACACTCATGTTCTGAAGAGCTTAGCTAATGCTGAATTTGTCTGTTCAAGAACAAAAGTGCTTGTTGTAGCCTGATGAGAGTGACTCAGCTTTATAGAAATCTTAAGAATTTGTTACTGCCCAATAATAAAAGCGTTGCAGAAATCCAGCAATGAAAGCATTTTAACAATAGTTACATGCAAATGATTTTGTACGATGAGCCGTTCTAAAGTGTCGCTTGAAAAACTTTTCATTCTAAAATGTTCTCCAAATGTTTTTGCCTAAATAAAACTTAAAAGTCATGAGAATTCATAAACGTAGACACTTCTACTCTTGCAAATGGTCTGCAGCACACCATGTCTTAGCTGGTTTAGTCATTCTAAACATTGCTTAAATTCTGAGGTTGAGGTTGTTGTAGAAAAATTGTGATTCTCTGACAGCACTGGCCTCAGGAATTTATTTTGGTTTCACTTAAAAGCTGGCAGTACAACTGCTAGAATGCTAAAAAAGACGTCTCTTGGGTTTTCTGTCCTGCTTGGGGAAAGGAGATGTGTGCTGTTAGTGGCTCCGACCAGCATAGCCCAGCTGCTCTGCCAGGCAAGGCAGTAACACCCCTTGGCACAGAGGGCGCATCAGGCAAGGACTGCATTCATTCTTCCCCTGCAGATTTTTAGGATTTGTCACATCAGGGCAGCACACCTCAAGCTCATATACAAGTCCCCTGAAAGTCACTACCCCAGGCCTTGCTTCTCTTCACTGCTTCAAGCAGGCAAACTGGAAATGATAAAAAAGTTTTATTGAAATGCCATTCTACTTTCTACCTCTGTGTGTGATTCCCACATTTTTCAGTGCAAGACCAGCTTCCCAGTGGGAATGAAGAAGCAGCAGCTTGTGTCTTTGTATGCTCGGGAGCAGCACTGCATTAATGAGGAGTGGACAAGAAAATTCATTCAAAGACACAAATCACTAAATAGAATCATAGAGTGGTTTAAGTTGGAAGGGACCTTTAAGGGCCAGCTGGTCTAACTCCCCTGCAATGAACAGGGACACCTGCAGCTAGATCAGGGTGCTCAGAGCCCTGTCCAGCCTCACCTCGAGTGTCCCCAGGGATGGGGCACCCACCACCTCTCTGGGCTGTTCCAGTGCTTCAACCACTCTAATAAAATTTTTTTTCTTTATATTCAAAACCATTTTTCTTATATCCAGTAGTTTATGCTATAGTGACCTGGTGCACACTACATGACAGCAAATACAAATTGGTTAGTCACAGTACTGATACAACCAAACCCTACCTGGACAAGGGCAAGGCAAGGCAAGCACAGCCCTGCTCCAGCATGCTGTGTGACCTCCTGCAGGTTGTCTCATTCCTGAGAGACCTCAGCAGCCCCTCAGCCCTCCCATAGACCTCACCCTTCATGCTCAGTCTTCCCTGGCTACTTCAGGCTGGACAACTGAAAGAACCCTGAAGAACCAAAACTGCAAAGAGGGCTCTGTGTGACATATGTCATACAGAACTGTCAGGACAAAGCCAGAACTTCATTTTCTGCTTTTGTTGCTGAACACACCTCCCCATGACAAGGCCGGCCTCAGTGCTGTGGTGTGCCAGAGCAGACCTCTATGGTCCGCCTGGACTACCTGAGGAAATGGAAATAGGAGCAGGGGATAAATGGCGTTGCATACAACATTTGCACACCACAGAATAAAAACACAGAAAATAAATGTTCAATTACACACCCTCTTCAAGCCTTGTTTGGGTATTTTTCCTACCACTTCATTCCTCTTAAACCCTCAGCACGTAAATTAGGCTCAAGCAGATCACTTACATCATGATTTCGTGCCATCCAAAAGTTCACCTTGATTGACTGTCCAAGAACATATTTCTGGGAGGAAGGAATTAGCACAATCACCACTTGAAAATGGTCTATGAAAGAGAGAGAAATAGAATGGATCTCAGACCCACATTTAGTGAATAAATTACTGAAGTTCCCTCACATGTGGATGCCAACGCTAAGTTTGGCTTCTGCAGCTCTCTGTGTGTATAGAAACATAAAACCACACAGGATTACAAAGCAGAAGCTATGCTGTGTTTGCTTAACAAATGAAATATAGATACTTCAATGAAAATTAAACAGTCAAGTCTTTGTTATTGTAGTAGAGCCAAACTAGTGTAAAAATCCATAGAATAAATAATCTATATAATCCTCTGGATAAAGTAATTCAACAGAATAACTCAAGTCTAAAAATTTGCTTGTGCCTCTCTGCATGGCTAGGTCTCCATCTTTAATTTAAACTGCAAACAGAATATGCAGTTATCTTCTGCAGGGCTTTACGATTGCTTTTCTCTAAATTGCTTGTAGGCTTCGGATGGTCCTTCATCTGGATGGGATAAGATGGGATACAGAGCCCTGTTTGCAATTTTGGTTCAGATCTTCATAATCAATTTTTTAATAGGATTATGTTTGGGTTCATTCAATTATCTCAGCACAGAGCCTGAAGTTTTCCTCGGCACTGCACATTACAGCAACACTCCTGTTTTTGCTGTGACATATGATAATGTAGTTTACTCCCTATGTGTGTGTTGCTATTGGCCTGCAGCCTAAATAACTTAGGAAAAAAAAAAAACACAAAAGATGGAAGAAAAAGGTAGAAGTCTCCTCCAAGTGTAGAGTATGAGAGGGAGTCACTCTGCTTAGACTAATTCAAACTAATTCAAAACCCTCAGAAGCATGAGGCATTAGCAATCAAAGAAAGGGGAAAGCAGGAGTAGGAGGGATCACGCTTCTCTTAAATCTAAAATTCCACCGCTGGTTTCCATAGGCACAGAGGCACCTCTGAAAACCCTGATGAGCACTGACTGCAGCTGTCCCTCCATCCTGTTCAAAGCTCCCACACGCCACTGCAGAGCCCTCAGGACAAACCAAGCCCTGTGTGGGCGCGGATTTGTTTTGTTTTGTACATGTTCCATCCAATTATTTGGACCTCTGAGTAGAAAGGTTTGGGAAGGGTCAGGCTCTTCAGGGGTTAGCCCAGGTGCAAAGACACTAACTTCAAAATCCTGTGCAAGATGCACACAGGAGAGCAGTGCTCACACTCCACAGAGAACTCGCCTGTTCACCTGAAAGCAGCACTACAGTGTGCACTTACCACTGTAGGGCATGCATGGCACTGGGAGATGAGCTGAGGGCCCCTGCTGCAGCTTGCTCATACAAGCGAGTCATTTGGCTTCCTCTCTGGGACCCCAGAATGGTTTAATCATAGAATCATCATAATGTTGTAAAAGACCCCTAAAATCATTGAGTCCAACTGTCAGCCCATCCCCACCATGCCCACTGATCGTGTCCCTCAGTGCCACATCTCCANTGCAGGGGACTATCATCCGCCCCCCCACCCCGGCCCTGCCGGCTGCACCATTTCTGATACAATCCCTGCAGCACAGAAAGAGCTGCACCCATTTTTATGGAAAGCCGCAGGAAAATCCCTCTGCGGGGAAGCATCCCTGCTGCAGCTCCCCTAGCAAAGGCTGGAGCAGCCAGCTCCCCTCGTGCCGGGCCACTCACACTTCCCAGCTCCCGCCCCGAGTTTCCTCCGCGCCGGGGCCGCTCCGTGAGCA
>WBMW01002665.1:1442832-1525216 GCA_013396635.1 Penelope pileata
TATAAAATCGACACATTCTCAGAAAGTTTGTTTCAACTAAATATTATTTTTATTATTCATAACTATTTTTATTTATTTTTGCTAACTTTAAAACCCAATTTTAATGTGATTCTTTTTGTCACTTTAAAAGCCAGCATGTGGAGAGGCCCTGGTGCCCAGAAAAGTTGTGGGTGCCCCATCCCTGCAGGTGCTCAAGGCCAGGTTGGATGGGCCGTACGCAGCCTGACCCAGTGGGTGGCAACCCACTGCTAAAACCTCAATTACAGAAGAGAATGAAGGTAAATTAATAGATCCTCCACTACATGTACGTACTCCTGAAGTTCAAAGTGTTTTCCTGGTTCACTGAACAAATCCTCATTTGCTAGGACATTTCCAGTCACTAAAGTTTAGAAATCCAGGCAATTACTGAAGAGAGGGAAACTGGATTATTCCTATATTTATCTTCCAGCAAAGCAAATGCGGAATATCTGNGAGGGGGGGGGGGGGAAGCTTAAACATCTTAAAAGTCCCCTCTGCCCAGCAGCGAGATAACGCACGAAAGGTCTGCGAGTGCTAACTTAATGGTTCTGATTAAAGACGTCACAAACGAAGACTTGAGCCAGTGCCTCCACTACTCAGGTAAGTGGGATCTTTTACTCTTTTTGTAATTAAACTCATTCTTGGAACAAAGATTTCCCCGTGNCTGCTAAAACCTCAATTACAGAAGAGAATGAAGGTAAATTAATAGATCCTCCACTACATGTACGTACTCCTGAAGTTCAAAGTGTTTTCCTGGTTCACTGAACAAATCCTCATTTGCTAGGACATTTCCAGTCACTAAAGTTTAGAAATCCAGGCAATTACTGAAGAGAGGGAAACTGGATTATTCCTATATTTATCTTCCAGCAAAGCAAATGCGGAATATCTGTAGCTGCCTAAGAGGTGAAAAAAACATGCAGCACTGTAGAAGGATTTTAAGCCCCTTGAGAGAAATACTGTCGCAGTATTCTGCTAGTATTTGAAGAAAAACTGCTGCATCTCTTAGAATAAAGATTTTTCTATAGAGAGAGAATAATTCATTCTATAAATTATGTACTTATATTCTGTAAATTATGTACTTACACTTATTTGCTAGAAAGTGTAAGTAGATCATAAATCAAGATACGCCAAGGGAAACGCAGAGTAAAACAGACATTCGCTGGTTAGGGCTGTGTGCATTGTAAACCAAAGCCAGACAGCATTCAGCCTAACTAGCCATACCATCAGCATGAGCTGAGAAAAAAGGACAAAAAAGGCTTTCCCAGGGCAGAACCCCACAGTGAAAGGTGCTCAGAGGAGGAGGATTAAAGCTCCTGGTTGACAGATGCCATTCTCCACTGCTTTCTGCAGATACGAGGACCCTGGCCAAGGTGGGCAACGAGCCCTTGTAGCAGTCTCCACTCTTTTCACTTAGCTAAACATTTGAAAATGATTATTCTAAAAGTGCAAAGCATCTTTGTTTTGTTTTTTTCTGATGAGTGAATGTGCATGTGTGCAGACACATTTCACACTGGCACAACCTGAAACTTTGATTTTCTGGAGAGAAGAGGTTTGAACTGCACATGCACTGTGCTTGTGGAGGTGAGAAAAGAGGAGAAGCGCTGGCTAAGCTGCCAAGGAAAAACTCACAGTCTGAAAAGATATATTTTAAGATGTTTAGCATCCATTTTGATTGAGGGTGGTCACTTTAACTTTGATCCTTGATGTCACAGAGGATGTTGAGCAGGCCGTCCAGAAGTGCATGCACGCCTGCCTCCAAGGGCTCTTAAACTGAGACAATAGCACTTAACTCAGCTGAAACATCTCCAGCATTAGATAAAACCTCCTCAAGAGAAAGAGCTGACACTTTGACAACTCCCTCTCTTCTTCCAGCCTTCACCTACCTGCATGCATCCTTCAGACTACAATTGCATTAATCCCATTTGGAAGCCTTTCTCTTGCGAATGACAGTTGTTTCCCCTTCTTGATGGATTTTTTTCTGCTCAAGTTGAAATATACAAAGCAACTACTTTCAAGGACCGCTAACAATTTTAGTATCACTTTCCCATATAAGCAGGCGCCCACATCTGCACTCACAATGGAGAGTGCCATCCCCGAGGACAGGTGAGTTCACTGCAAGGACTGAGCATATTCAGAAAGTGCCTTGGGCATTTTCAGTATGAATTTCTTAATAACTGCTCTGCTGCTATAAAGGAAGAAGTTTGTGAGGGGCAGATTTTAATGTTACAACAGATGGACAGGTTACAGACATACCTGGAAGAAAGTCTGTTTTCAGCACAGATTTACAGGGCCAACTTTGCAAATAAAAGCCTAGTGTATTGCGTGGCCTTGATTCAAAAGTCCTAGAGGGAGTTCAGTTGTTTCTACTCCAAAGAAGCAAAACATTTCATTGTCCTCTGAGATTTCTTACATATTATTTATAAACTTTCAGATATCAAAATGAGTACAATAAACCAAGCATACAAAGTAAATGATGTATATTTTGAACTGTTGTTTGCAGCAAGTGACCATGAGAATAAGCAAGAGGAACGCAGGTTCTTCCTGTGCCTACAGTTATGCTTTTCTGCTTTCTTTAATTCTGTTAGATTATTTAACGAGGAACCAGTTCAAAATTCACTGGAATGGACAGCTATGTCTACAGGAAAAAACACTACTGCAGTGTGGTCCAAAACATCTGAGATGAGGAAGAGAAATAGAAGATGTTTTTTCTTTACTTGTAAGAACTGATTTCTCATGCATCCTTGTCCTCCTGGAGATGCTTGGGAAGCCATGGCAGGGCAGCCTGGAGACCTGTGCCATTGCTTTTGTCCGTCTTGCATCTGAATGAGCACTTCCCTCATAGGCAGCCTTGTGTGCCCTGGAATGGATATTTTCAGTTCAAGAGCAGGACTAAATAAATAAAGAGCAGATCCCTGAAAAAATTGTTTTTGTTTTCTTGGAAATAATCCCACATATCAATTCCAAATCAAACAAACACTTGGCAAGACCTAAACCAAACAATTCAGTCAGCACTGGTGCTCCCCCAAACACACTCTCCTTTAGCAGAATGTTGAGGACATTCACCTGAGGCATGGAAAATTTAGGTTCAATCCCATTCTCCGTGTAAGGGTATTTCATTCTTGCCATCTGCCTTCTACATGCCTTGCTCTTCATGCTGCAAGGGTCAATCAGGCACAGTTCCCTCAACTCCCTTGTTAACACTGCAGAGTTTGTGAAAAACTCTTGGCTGTTGCCTTGAGGAGGAACTGGATTACATCTCCCACTCCCAGTGCGTCTCAGCTCTCAGTGCATGTCCTGTCACATACGTTTTACATTAATACTGCATGGCATAGCACAACCAAGGCACTCCGAGGAAGATCTAAGTGCAAGCACCCTTCAGTCTCACAGTTCATGCCCTGTCCTTAGAGGGGAATAGGGAAAAGGAGGAGAAAATCCCACCCAGGAAGAGAAAGTTTTCAAAACCGGGTCCTTCACATTCTTGCTGGACTGGCTATTGAGCAAGTTAGAGAAATGCTCGATTCCTTTTTATTCATCTAACATAAGACAACAAAATTCATGCTACCCAGCAAGTTCAGACAAACAGCTTTGGGATGCCAAATCTGCATTTTTCCTTGAAGAAAATAATCCCTCTCCCCTATCGTGCTTCCAAAGGGATTAACAAGAATCTGCCAGCCCATCCCTCCAGGCTTGCCTATACAAAAGAAGCGCTCTGTAAGAGCATTTATCTCTTGAGTCAGAATAGTTTCCCATCCAGTAAATAAAATATTTCTTAGTCCTAATAAAGAGCAACAATTCATAGTTAATATCTTTAACAAAACCTTTTGATACATTTCCAGAAAATAAACCTGCAACTAATACGCCAGGGCCGAGAATGTTACTGATCTTGCCAAGTTAATCTAGTGCGTGGCTTTGGAGAGGAAGGAAGATAATATAGACCCTCAGGGTAGGATTTCTCAGAGTGGGCTCAGGGTGAGCAGTCCTAGAGAGAAAGAGGAAGAAGGGAGCAAAACCACAGGGGGAAAACTGCCCTGTCTGGCACAGCAGCCCCTGTCCTGTCCCCGAGCAGAAAAGACACTCATATTCCATGGCTGACCCTTGCAGCTCTGACACGTACATGCACTGCAGCTCCTGTGTTCAATAAAATCCTTACCCTCCATTTCACCATCCTTATTTCACACCAGTGAGCGCATGATGGCCCCAAAGGACAACACCAATCTGAGCAGCACAAAAAAGCTTCTGGGGAGTTCATGGCCAAGAAATTTAGAGGTGTGGAAAACATGAAATATACAACAGCACAAACCAGGAAAATGAAGACATACAGAGCATACAGAACAGAGAAAAGGAGAAATTATTCAGGAACATTTTATTAAGTGGATGCAACAGGTGAATGGAAATGCTAGATAAATGCTACAGCAAATGTTCTTGGTAAATATGATGGGATTGAAGGGAGGAGGCAATTGTCTGCCACTCCAGTCCATGCACGATGTGTTTCACATGTAAAATATTGCAGGGGTGCAATAGGAGTCATGTTCTCCTGAGAGAATCTTGGAGACAAATATTCATATACGTATGTATTGTCTGTTCAGTATGAGTATTGGTGTTGAGCATCGACAAGCAGAAAGAAGAATGGTCAGTTTTGTGCACATGGTTACAAAGACCTGAACAAGCAGTGATAGCTCATGGTATGGAATAGCTGAGACTTGACCTACTTTCATTTCTGCAGCAGCTCTTCCATGCAATAGCAGAAACACTTCAGCAGACAGCTCACAGGGCAGAGATTTCCACAGATGCACCACAACTGATGGTGTGCAAGTAGGAAAAGTCCTAAAACTCCTGCTTGTCCAGCTGATTGCATCAAAAGCACAGCTGGAACAGCAGAGGATGTGCCTTGCTTAGCCATGCCTCAGGTGTCACCAAATGAACACTTAGATCTCTTGAACCCTTCCTATGCTCAGAAAAAATAGAATTGCCTTGGAAATCCCATTGAAAAATGCTTGGACTTTAGCATCTTATTGGCAATCTTGTTTTCCTTTGTCCCTGCTGAAATTTAGCTGTGATAAATATTCATGTGTTCCTCTGGTTTCTCTAAGCAGTACTAACAGAGTGTCTGAAAGCCTTCAAGGCTTCACTCCTTCTTATGTGGCCGATACAAAATCTGGGGGAATTTACAGCCTTGCTGAAAGCTACAGCATATCATCCTCTTTAAAATCCAAGAGCTCCCTGACATGTAATGGGCTGCTTTGGAATATTCATCTTCATGTTTTACATGACAAAGCACGGCAGCATCTACTTGGGTAAGACAGAAGTTTATGGAATTACTTACTTGGGCAAGGTTGCTGCTGAACCTTCTGTTCTACCATGTGCCCTCCCATATGTGCTATTGCCTCGGGAACCACTAATGAACAATAGCAACCAAGCCTGCCTATCCAGCAAAGGAGAGCTGTGGTAAACTTCATGGATGCCTTCCTCATCCCATTGCTAGGGACAGAGCAGCCTCCCCAGACCAGAAGAGAACAAGTTTCCAGTGTGCAGCTGACCTACCCCGGATAATGCCTGGGGCATCTTTCTGTGTTTGGGGACACTACCAAAGCTGGAGATACTGCTTATAAATGTTTGCCTTGTGAGAAAAAGCCTGTTAAAAACATGGCCTGTGGGTAGCTAGTGTAGTGATGTCAGTCAATAATAATTCTGACAGGGGATTTTGTGAATTTCTGTCCTGCGCTGCTCCACAGTATAAGAACTTCTTTCTAAAGTACTTCATCACACCACAGGGACTTCCTCTGAGCACATCTCGTTCACTCCTTTGGGCATCTATCATTTGATACTGAGATAAATACTGAGAAAAAGTTTGGTATTGCTCCTGCATCTGAGAAGAGGCATTAGAAGCAGATGCACACTGCGCTTAGGAAGAGAGACGAGGTAAAAGGAGGGCTCTGGCACTGCCTTTCCCCAGTCACTCTCCCACAGCACAGAGAAAGCATCCCAGTCACACCTGGGACCATGCAAAGCTTTGCCTTCTATTAATACACATAATATCTTTATGTGCCCCCTAAAATCTCTGAAAACTGACAATTAAAATAAAGAAGAATCACAATTTACCTTACATGTGAGCTTTAAGAGCACTTCTTGGGACACCGTACTTAAAAAGCAGCCCCATGTTCAAACACTGCTTGAAAAGCACAGAACGCTTTTGGTACTGTTTCTCTCACAGTCTGCACTCTCACTTTTATATATCTCCTTCTGGCAGCTGTGATCTCAGGTGTTCAAATTGCAGTTACTTACATTCAGACAAATCAAACAGTCAGTATTACATGAGTCTGATCTGCCCTGCAATGCCATACCATCAACATGAATCTCTAAAAAGATTGACTTTGGCAGCCGCGGAACTCAGTGTTCACTTCAGATTGTCACTGGTGTTTGACATGTGACAACAAATGGAAAAACAAGCCTAATGCCCTTAGAAAAGGTCCCCCCCACAAAGCTAGTTTTACTTCTGCCCTGTTTATCTACAAGCGTATATATTCAGAAAGTGTAAAAGAGTGCTTAGCGTGCAGGCTGGCCAAGAGAGCTGGGCGATGAGCCTCTTTCGCTGGTTAATCCCTTTGTGGGAACATGGCCCAAAATTCTCATACGTTAAAGAAAAGGTCCACAAGCTCTGCCATATGCAACAGGTATTTGAGTTTTCAGCTGGCATAGCTATGTGACCTGTGTCTTAGTTTAGCAAATAAAAAGATACACACCTAGACCAAGATGCTGAAAGGCAGGGCCCATATGGGTATATTCAAGAAAAGCCCTTTTTCCCTTTCTCTCCCCTCACTGAACAGCTATTTTGGCTAGGAATAAGGTTGGCAGGGTTTGGGTTCTGGCCATGAGGAACTCGGCCCAGCAGCTTGGTCGCTCGGCGGAAGAATCAAGGCATTCAGCACAGCTCTTGTTGATCCAATTATAAAGGATTTACATTAACGCAGTGTGCAGTGAGCAGAAACTTTCTAAGTGGAACGGTCTGTTTCAGTTGCTGTGCTAGTGTGTTTGCTTACTCCTGCCAAATAAACAACATTTCCTGCCGGGTGATTGAAAACAAGTGTAAGAGGTTCTGCTTGTACAATGTTAATCCTTACAGTATAACCTCATCTCTGCTCTACAATGACTTCTCCAAATGGGAGAAGTCTGAGCTGGTCGCAGGGCAAAGCCTAAGAGCTGGCAGCAGGCACCAGCTGCAGGGCCACCCAAGGTCCTGCCCAGAGCCGGGCCGAGCCTGTGAAACTCCTAGGGCTCATGGCCTGCCTGCCTGCCTCCCTATGAGCATGAGGCCCTCATACAGGCCCTCATCCTTTGCAGAACCTGCAAGCAGCAAGGGATGGGCTGCAGAAGGGCATCGGAGCTGTGAAGAGGTGGAGCCCCAGGGCATGGAGACAGCATGGGGTCCCAGTGTCCTGCAGGAGAGGCTGGCATCTGCTGCTGCCACACCTGGCTGCGTGTGGCCTATGCTGACAGCTGCCATCAGGGCAGGAGATCGGTGTGCTCCTCACAGTAGCAATTACGGTCAAGAAGCGCTTGCTGCTGGGAAGAGTTGTCTCTACAGCTGCTGAGGAGATTATAGCAAATACACCAGGCTGTCTGAAAAGATGTGAAGTGGAAATTTGCCAAGTGGTAAATGCATCATGATTTTGGTACAAGTTTTTTCTTGCTCTCTCTCCTGCCAAATAAACCTCTTTAAGATTTGTTTGGAGGTGAGCGTAAACCTGAGGGTCAGCGTGAGTCAGCTTCTAGCTTTAAATGACAAGTCCAAGCCTAGCTCTACACTGGATAGACCCCTTTTTAACAGGAGGCATTGTAGAGAAACAAACTCCTCGTTGACTTTACAGTAATGCTATCTATTTCAAAAACAAAAGAAAAAAAGGAAAAAAGAAAAAAGAAAAAAAAAAGAAAGAGGAGGTATAGAGCCCGTAACTAAGCTGTAAATACAAAACATGAAAACCTTGATCTTACCTAGCTCCTACTGCCTTTGAGCTGTGCTCAGTCCTTCACTGTGTATGTTGTAACATACCTCAGAAAATGTGGGAGAAGTTACCTACATTTTCCTACAATGAAGTGAGCTCTAGTACAGCAGAGCATGGCAAACAAATCTCTGATCACAAAAATGCCCTGAATTAATAATGCAGTTCTATTGACTTCAGTGACCAAATTTCTTTTGTTGACTTGTACTGCATTCAGCTTTGTCCCAGTCTACTGCTGGGACTTACCACTGCATGTTGCTCACTCGTCTGAAGGAAGAAAGGTCATGGCAGATTTATTTTTCATGTTTTTAATAAAAAGGGACAGAGGGGCTTTCTCTCTTCCCAGTTTCTTCTGGTTACTTTTGTTCTTCCATTTCCCTCTGCATTCCTGATGTTTCTTATCTGAGTGCTTAAGCTAATCCCTTATCAGGGAGAAGGACAGCTACATGTTCTACCTGCCCGGTCCCTCAAACACAGAGTAGAAAATTGCCCAAAGCTATTATGAATATTAAACTGAAAATCTTCTGAATAGCTCTCCTCACAGGGATGAAGCAGCTTCTGCTCTCTCTTCTGTACACAAGGCAGATCCATCTGTCCACATGTATATGGAGATTGCTGGGACTCACTCAAGTGCAGAACACAGAAAAATTAATGAAAAAAAAAAAAACAAAAAACAAACACAATTTGGACATGCACTTCAGCCAGAGCTGAGGTGACAAGAAGCTGAAGTCTGCACTGCCCCATCCCAGTATGACTTGGGAGTAGCCCTGTTGCTCATTGCTTACCTACAGTGAAGATCAGAAGTCTCCTCCATGGCAGCTGCAGGAGTGAGGAATTTCAGGCATTTACAGTTTTTTTTTTTTTGTTTTTTTTTCTAGAATTCTTCCCTTTTTTCCCTGGCACGTTTGCACTGTTCCTGTGGTAGTAGTCAAGTAGAAACCTCTGCTATGGACATTCATATTCCATTCCTGACCTTCACAGCTCTGATACATGCATGCACTGTAGCTCTTGCCTTCAATGAAACTCTTACCCTCCATCTCACCATCCTTATTCTCTCCTGTGGCCTCTGCTCTCCTCACCCAATAAATCCTGCCTTCAGACCCTCCTCTTCTTTTTGGTCTCTCCCATTTTTCTGGTCTGGATGTCCTGAGAGGCTACATGTGGCTGTGGTACCTGAGCTGCCAGTCTAGACACCGCGGCCTTGTGCTGCTTTGTCTTCCCTCCCTGCCACTCCTTCTGGTGCACCCAGAACCCAGGCCCCTCTCTACTCCATCACACAAATGTTTCTAACTGTAAATCTTGGCTCTTGAAAGGTGGGAAGGCCTGACAGTTCAGAAACTGATCTGTCAATGGGTGTCATGGGGAAAAAAAGCACACGTTTTCCATTGCAAACATTCTCTCTCCTTCTTTCTTCCTTTATTATTTTTTATGAGAGGCGTTGTTCCTTTCATGGGGGAGTCTGCCAGCTCCCCAGGTCCCACCACTCATTTACCGCTGTCAGCTCACAGAAGGAGCAGCAACAGGTTCTTCCAAAATAATTTTCACCCACAAAAAACTCCCAGTGGGATGAAGTCACTATTTCAGAGCTCTCCCTATTTTTTTTTTAAATTCGCAGCTTTTTTCACAGACTGAAAAGCAGCCGATAACACTTCTGTTATCAGCTGGGGCCATTTAGGTTTTTGGGAAGATTTCAGAATAACTTCCTCACAGATCTGAGCTCTTTCAGTGCTCCAGCTTTCCACACTATAAGAAAGCGGGCCACACCCACACGTGCCAATACCACCCTGGGCAAAAGCAAATCTAGTAACCTTTAGTTGCCTGTTGGAAACTACAGAAATAGCCTGTGGGTGTAAGGAAGCATTTGTTCATCATCTCACCCTTTTAAACCTTTTTTTAGGAGAAAAGCCAGATTCCACTTCCATATTCAACACTCAGTATCCCCAAAGTGATTGTATGATTCTTGTCCTCAAGTGAACAGCGTGTTTCTACTTCAGTAACCCTGCTTGGCAGGCTACCATATGTATTTATAATTTTCTGCATGAGAAAGTGCTTTTCAGTGCAAACTTTTTTCTCTTTCCTTCTGCATTTTTGAATAGGGACTTGTCTACTCACCTCTGGCAGGTTGAGAATAGAACCGGGGCTCAGATGAATTTTTTTTCTATTATCTGACAGTTTTTAAACTCTAGAGGAAGCTTTGATTTTTAGGTAGCCCTTTCTCAAAGGAGGACAATTTTTGCGTTTTATTGGCTCCAAACATGGACATCCTCATGCTCCCAGGTCTAGCCTCAGCACCTCGCCCAATTTCTGGGTGACCACACACAAATCCACCAGTTCCTTCCTCTCCACCTTAGCACCAACATAAAGCCCCAACACAGTGGGCACTCTGTGGAGAAACAATGGTAAATAAAGATCCCTATCAAAAAGGAAAGCTGATCTGTGACATTCCCTGTAGCAGGAAAAGTTCAGACTCTCACAACTGGGCAACCTGGTCTAGTGGGAGGTGTCCTTGCCTATAGCAGGGGGGTTGGAACAAGATGATCTTTAAGGTCCCTTCCAACCTGAACCATTCTATGATTCTATGAACTATACCATTGTCTCATGCAGAAGGAAAGCCCTACCTCACAGCTCCTTCCTTCTCCAAGCTACTCCTTACTCTTGAACGCCTTCCCTTCTTGTGCTGCTGTTGCTTTTTTCTGCTTTAGCTGCTGCTTTCTAGCCCCAGGTCCACCCCTTCCTATCACAGGGGCCCACCCTTCCAGAGCACAGGTGCAAATGATCTATTGTTGTTTCCTTGGCCAGCCACACCCTTCCATTACATGCTCAATCATCAGTTCAGGCCGTGATCAACTGTTTCCCTACACTCCCTTTATTTAGCAAAGGCATTACATAAAAAAATTGTTGTGTTTTATTTAAAAGTTTAAATAATTGTTAGAAGAGGGTCCAGAGGCTGGGGCTCAGGTTCTCATTCAGGGTGTGTGGTAACCATGCTGCTGGCAATGCCACTCTCACCCTCTCTGACACATTCTTTCTTGCCTTCCCAAATGCAGTTGTGGGCAAAAGTGGATAAAGACAGCTCTCCTCCTCCCTCCCACCTCTGTGACCCTAAAACTCCAGCAGCTAACACATTTGCTTACTCAGCAGCAGACGGAAGGAAGATTAAAACCTGTCTTTTGCAAGGAAGATTTATCTGCCCTTCTCCATTTGCTGCTTAGGATTCAGCGCAAACCCCTTCGATCCAGCATTTCTGAAATGTCCAGGTCAGTTGCTTTTGTGAATACCCTATTCATTTTTGCATTGGCTGAACCATTAATTAACAGGTCCAGTTCATGAACTCTTCCAGATCAGATAGAGTTTCCAGTGAATAAATATATCCCATTAAAAACAACAGGAAAAAAAAAAAAAGGAAAAAGGAAAGAAAAGAAAAAAGAAAACAACAACAAAAGAAACAACAAAAAACATCAAAACAAGCAATTCCAGACCTGGCACTGTCTCTCTCACATTTTCCAAAAAACCCTGGAGCTTGTGCAGCATCCAGCAAAGCTTAGCATGGTCTCTTTCTCCTGGCTGCAGCCCCAGGCCCATGGGAGGATTACGGACTCCGCCAGTATGCCCAGACCCAGGGATTCTGACATCACCAAGGCCTCGACATGGGTGTCACTTCCTCCAGGTGCTGTGAAGGCATGCAAAATGCCTTGCCTTCCTTTCCTGCAGCTGCAACTACTTGTGTTAGACAATGGCTTTAACTGCTCCTTCTTATGGTTGTCAGGATCTTCACTTGCCTTCTATTTTACCAGACACTTCGGGTATAATTTGTTCAAATTTGGAGGGCCACTGTAAAGCGGTCTCTATTTGGACAGCTTATTTAGTCTTCCTTTATAGACTGTGGAAAGAAACGGGCTCTTCTAGCAACCAGCCCTTCAAAACAGACCATCCTTCAAAGAAAGACTCAAGGAGGCCGTATCGATCATGAAACAGAAGTACCTGTCTCTCTGCACTGAATAGAAAGGGAGCCTACAAGAGACTTGTCCAGATCACCTCTGGAAATGCTTGAAACTTTAGAAAAATTAGATGAATGCTACTCTCAGAGTAGCACATTTTATGACTGAGCACTCTGAGTGCCTACATGCCCTGAATAGCTCTGTGGTCCCTGCAGCACTGTCTGGACGCTGAGGTGCCCTTCCCTAAAGCAATAGTAGCACAGAACTATTCTCAGTGATGTAGTAAAAGGACTTACTGATGTCAAGATACTCTTTAATACAATATTTCCACTGCTTTGCAGATCTGGGAGGTTATGGCATTGCACAATGAAGCTATTCTTTTCTTGTTTTGAAAATGAATTCAAAGAAACGGGAAAAAGAGAGGCAGAGAGAGCATGGTGACATTCATACCCTCTGTATTTCTGAGAGGAGAAAGAAGTTCCTGATCCTCCTCCACGCTACACCAGTACAAGCACAGCATAAAATGGTGATCGAGAAAGGCTGGAATTTAAGATTTTGACCCTGTTTCCTGTGAAACAACAAAAAACGGTGTGTGGGGGGAAAAAGCAGACCATACAACTATAAATTCTGACCCATTTTACCATGTCATGTCAATAGCACAGGAGTTTTAAGTGGCATTAAACTGTGTCGTGTTAACAGCCTGGGCACCTGATGTACCCAGCAGAGTAATTGAGAGATTGCAAGCATCCAAGCCGGTAGCTGAGTTTGTGTAGGTTTTTAACACCCTCAAGTACTCCAACAGGCTGTTGCCTACAAATCTAAGTGGCAAGCCCTGTACTTCCACAAGTAATTTAAACAAGGCTAATGGAAGGCAGAGGGAACAGTGAGTCCTATCCTCCTCCTCAACCGCCTCTGACACTGAACCGCTACTCCCCTGTGAAAGCCACTGAGCTACCTGAATTTTATCTCTACATCATATAGAGTAATTTTCAGCCACAACAACAAGCCCTGGGATTCCTCCCAAAACTCCAAGGGCTGGTGTTCAAGAGGGAAGAAGGAGAAGATGCAACTTACCCCCAGCAGCAGAGCACAGTCTTGCTCCCACTTTGTTTTCAAAGACAGAAGCAGAAGTAATATACTATTCTAAGTCTGATTTTTCCTTTTTCCTTGGCTCAGATCCCCACCCCATTTGATTTGTGTCTAGGGCTGCACTGATTGCTCTCATTTTCTTGTTTCTGCAATGGAAGAGAGAAGAGCAACCCACACTCACTCCATCAACCCCTCCAAATCAAAAGTCAGAGAAAAGGCCTCAACAACCCCATGCTATGGACTTTCTTTGTAAAAGGAACATGAATTAGAGGAAGAAAAATCTTGCACAGCTCTAAAATGGTATAATCCACACAGATCTGTTGGCTAATGTAAGCTTGAAGTATCACACTTCACAGCTACGTAAACGTCTTTCAAAGTACAAAGCAGACATCAAAATAAATGTCACAGATTTCCGCCTGGAATGAAAACTAAGTCCTCAGCAGGGTTCCCTTGCTAATGTCACATCACCCAAAATAAATGTCCGTGCTTCCAAATTACCCAAGTATTCATTGCTTTGCCCTCCCACTACCTTAGTGTTCTTTCTGTAGCTGAAGACACCAACACTGATATAGACACATATACAGGGCATGAACCATGAACAGGGACTGGGCTTCAGCAGGACTTCAGCAGCATGGGGCCAAGGGCCCAGTGCCTAAAGAACTAAAATAATTTGAGATGTTGGTGGTGAATCACTGGAGTGCTGAATCAGAGACTCCTACATTGGAATACAGACCTTCTTTGCTCTAAAACTGATAAATAAAACAGTGTTTTTCTACGTTCATTGACTTTTTTTTAAAATCAAAAAATAGTGATTTTAAAGAAAATCTAGGTTTTACAAAAGCTAGATTGACTTGTGCAATATGCACTTCATTACAAACTATTTTGCATTCAGGGTACTGAAATGTGTTTATGTATCATGGTAGCCTTTTGCCAGAAACCATAGTGAGGTCTCTACAGTCTCCCTTTCTCAGATCATGGCAATAAAAATCTTATTTCAGGCTCTAACACTCCAGTAGCCTTTGGACCAGCTAATGGAGAGAGGGCCTTACACGTCACCCCAAACTTCAGCTACTTAGGCCCATTATTTCCCACATTTATCTATTCCTCCCATGTTCCAGCTGCTTCATGTTATAATAAATGTTTCCTTCATGGAAAATTTCAAACAGCTAACTGTAATTTTTCTTTTTTTCTTATTTGTTTTGTTCATTGGCATTTTTTGGGTGGAAGGACTAAGAGGTCAAGGAGGAGGTTGCATATCTGCCACATAATTCAGTGAAGTTTTCAAATGTTATTTTCTTCTCCAAGTATTTTGCCTGACAGTTTTCCAAACTTCCAGCTAAAGCAAAGGGGTATTTCATTTATCCCAGTTCTACCCGTTCCACGTATTGTAGCGAAGTGTAAAGTTCCCCCAAATCTACTTAAATGCAGGCAACCAGAATAAACTTACTGTTGAAGCAGTGAAGTGTTAGATCTTATGTATCTGTGTAAGAGGTAGAACTTAAAACTACTGCATCCTTGACTTGCTTGTGATCATTTCACTCTGTCCTGTTCAGATGAAAATAGCAGGCAGAAATGATTCAATATCTTGGCCAGAGTTATTTTTAAATCATCAGAATTTATTGTGTGTTTTCTTCCAAGCAATTGTATATTGAAATGTGGGCAGACACATTGTCCTCTGGCAGTGGTTTGGTTTTTTGTTCTCCAATTTTACATAAACACCGCATAGATGGTAATATACACATATATACAGATATCTACAGAGAGAGGTACTGGCAAAAAGGGATCTCTTAATGAGGCTAAGTAATCGATAGACAACTTTCACTAAAAATGTTAGAAATGTGCAGATGCTTCTATATTTAGAAATGGATTTAAAATGAAGAGATAGAGGTCTAGTGAATGAAGCAGGGTTTATACTACGCCTGGTTTTCGAACTGCTAGGGAGCCGTACTTCACTGTAGCAAATCTGCATCAAGCCTGGGATGACACTGAGGCAAGATCACATAATGGTGATTACTTGTGAGAGCTTTTTTTTCATCCTTGCTTACATTCCACTATCTATCTTTTAAGTTCGGGTGAGTTGATTTTTTTTTCCTTTGGTAATAAATTGACGTACAGCTGCTGCAACAAGCTACATGCAAGAATCTTTTCCTATCAAGTCTAGTATCAAGGGACAGAGCTGAGATTTATTCTGCATGCAGTATTCATAAGAAGAGCTAGCCAGCCTGACAGCACTACAACAGCTAAAGGCCAAATCCTGCCCCTTTGTACTTGGACTGGTGCTTTTACCTTATTACTTTACTTGGGAAAATGAAGATAGGCAGGCTCCTTATATGATGGATTTTAAGCCTAAAACACAAGTAAAACCTTGGACCTTGTATATTTAAGTCATATATGAAAGTGGTCCTCAAGCTCCTAAGCCTTTTGATGTTTTTGACAGAGGTACTCAGGAACACAATAAAAAGCACATCAATTTTTACATAAACCTTACTTAAAAATAAAAAAGAGCAAAAATATGCTCATTGTTTTGTTTAGCCTTTTATTCCATCATTATGGCACAAGATAGAACTTAAAGACAACATCACTGAATAAGTCTTCAACTTCGTTAAAATTAAGACTAATAAGTTTTATAAAATTCTTTTGATATGATATGCTTTCCCTTATCAAGTGATAAAACAATTTTCTCTAGAATACTGAAGTACATTGCCACCTGCTGGCCACGAACGCTTTTGCAATTTAAAAACAGAACGTGTGTAAAACATCGACATTTAACAATGCAACATACAGTCATCAAACAAGTACTACTGACCCAGAATTTGGCACAATATTTATAGAAACGCAGCTGTGAACTTCTCCGAATGGCATACTCATTTCCAAAGTCCCATGCAACTCCCTTTTGCAAGTATCTCTGTCTCTATTTTTCTTTTTGCTTTGTCTAACTTTCTTAATGATTAAGCTATGTTATTTTAAAGGAAAAGCCATATTCTTTCTGTGTTGTTACACAACTCAATTTCTTGGGTTTGGTTTTCTAAAATTTGGATTCCAGTTTATTGTTTTAGAGCAATACATAACATCATACATTTATAAATATATATATATTATATCCTGTATACACAACATCGTTTTTCCTCTAGAACGGGAGGGCAGGCCTTTGCACTACATCTTTAATTGATTTAGGCACGGCCTTGTTCTTATTGGATTTTCTGAACTGCTTCCTACTAGAACCTAAAAAATATATTTTTACAATTTATCTTGTATCAAATTTTAATTTTGTTTCCAAATATATTTATAAGAAAAAAATATTTGGTATTCCCCCCCCAGCTGACTACTAATCTTATAAAATATATGGCTTTTCATGTTTCACTCTATTTTAGTGTTTTTCAATAGGCAGTGAAAAAAACGACAATTTTCCCCTTTAACAGTTTTTTTTTTTCAATAAGCACAGAAACCAGCTTGTGCACTTTCTATAGAATTCCGATGCATATCACGGTAATGTAAGTGCAGTGATTTTTAAAAAAGCAGTCATGACTGATTGACATCTGTATATGAAAACATAATATATGATTATCATACAATACCCATTACAGAATATACAATCATCAAAACTGCAGATATATAAATACATTTTAGCCACATTGAAGCAACAGTTTTATCTTATAAACAGCGTATGCATACAGAGTTATTAGACTAACATTTTCATCTTGTTTTTTCTCAAAAGCTTACTGAAAAACAGGAACATAATGTATTTGTAAATAGACTGCTTGACAGTGCTGTTAGGAAATTAAAGTGAACAAGGTTTAAAAAAATTATACGTAACTTATTTGGTAGAAAACAAACAAGCCTCCCAGTTTTCCAACATCACCATTGTTTTCCTATGAGAGGGAGGCATTGGTGTGAGCGGCAGTCCTGTTGAGTCTGATCATACAAGGGTCTCTGGGAGGGCATCAGGATTATCAGCTGATAAAAGCTCCCAAATTTGCCATCTCTCTCTTTGCCAATCATGCCAGTCTGGCTCTGAAACATTTTTACTGTTCTGACTGTGGGCTGCCGTTGAGCAGATGTTACCCGCTTGGGTGTGCGGGGCTGGGCGCTCCTGCCTGGAGATGGCCTGCTCGGGGCTTTTGGCTGCAGGTCCTCCAGCTGCTCTGGTCCCTGAACTTTTTTCATGGCGCTGAAGTCTCCACAAAGAGTGCAATGTTGAAGAAACACTTGATCGCTGTGACAACGCAGAGCTCACTTTGGCCTGGCCAGGGTACGGGGGTGGTGGCCTCTCTTTGCTGTAGGAGGGCCTGGTTGTGCTCTGCGAGCAGCCTGCGTGTGAGTCGTGCTCAGTGAGGTCCTCCACACTGCTTAAAGTCAAGTGCCGCTCTGACTTGGAGCGTGACTGGTCCAAACATCTGCCACCAGCTTCAATATGTGGGTTACTGCACACCCGAGACACCGCTGGACAGAGCTGGCACTCGGGAATGGCGGCTGTCGTCTGACTCCTTCGCATGACTTGTCTGCCATGGTCCAGTTCAGAGGAGCTGCCCTGCCACCGAGGGGAATATGTGGAGAGGTTCCCCTGGGAAAGAGAGCACTGTCCAGGCCGCAGCAAGCTGCTTTCATAAATGTTTCCATAAGAACCTGGGGGCCAGATAAAGAAAGACAACGTCAGTCTGCAGTAGTCTACACGGCATTTTACAAGTTATTGCTTTTTCTCTTTATCATACCATAGAAGAAAGACAGAAACTTTTATCGCCAGGCTGTGCAATTAAAGGTTTATCAGACTCACCAGTGGCTGAAGCTCCACCTTCCATTGAGTTTTAAAACTATACAAAACTGTTTTTTGAAAGTGATTTTTAAAATTATCTTCTAACAGTCTAAAATGCTCTCACATTTGTAAAATCCTCGTGCTTCTCTGTATTTTATTGAACAGCAAACCTTTAAAAGTCAATAGTTTACATACACATCAACATGAGTTCTCCTGCTCACTTCACTGTGATTTCTCAAAACCTGGAACATGTTTATGCCTTTGCTGGCTTTGGGCTTAAAGCTTCTGAGAAATATCTGACCTGTAATTCCTGTATCTTTGCATCCACTTTTCAGCGTTGAATGCCAGGTGCCCCAGATGTCAAAATGATCTTCTGAAACATCTAAATAGCAAGAAGAGCAGGAAGAAGACGATCAATCAACCCTTTCAAAGCCATTATTCAAAATTGTCATAAAACTTTATGTAAGATATCAGAGTTGTCAACATATATACTAGCACCTGGCTTACTGTGCACCTAACAGAAACAGACCACACGTATGCAGTTACTTGCTGTTCCAGGATCAGATCCTATAATGGATTTTGTGAATTCTGTATGAGCAGGACACCTGAGCTTGCTGAGAGACTGAAATTTTGCTTGTCCTCTGCTTTACTGAAGTCAACAGGAGAATTTGCACAAGAACAGGAGGATTTGGTCAAAAGAAGTCAGTTCATATGCATTTTGAAAGGAAAGAACAGCAAAGCTCTCTCAGGCCCCTCAGCCCCGATGGTCGCTGTGAGGCTTGCTCTAGGAACCTGCAGCTTGGTTCTTACAAGGAAGTGCTGTCATATAACAGATTTAATGAAATGCATACACCAGGCATTGTGCTGGATTCCAACCGCTTTGTACCATTTTCTAGTTCTATTTGGCAGAAAAGAAATTTCCCAGTTCATCATGATCCACTATCATTGTGATGCATATTAAAGTCTGAAAGACGGTTAATATGTTAAAATTCCATGTCATTTCCTGTTCATAACTTAGTAGAAATCTAACCACATTTTGAAACCTATTCAGAGATTTAGATGCCGAATACAGAAGTAAAATGCCCAGCGGCATTTACAAAGTATACAACTGAGATAGCAGTCTAAATCCCACTAATTCCGAAGTGCATTAAATGCCTAACCACTACCTCTGAAATCAAATGGCTTTAAAAATACTACCAAAAAGTTCTCTGCACCTCTAAGCACTGAAATTCCTTAAAGTTTGGCTCACTATACATATACCTCATGAAAATAATTGTTAATAATTTTTGACATTTTTTAATGAAAAGTATCTGGAAGTGCTGGTGAGCTATCAGCTTTCACAATGTTTCCTTATGGAAGAAACCATTCAGGTGTGCACTCCCTAGGAAGGTATGGAAATCATGGATCCCTGCACCAGTATTGCTAGGTATGTTATTGGTAACAGATGTGAAGCTGTGCAGCTCAGCTGTGTTCTCCAGAGCAAAATAGTTGAGGTCATTCTTTTCAACTGGAGAAAATTTATAGCTTGACATCTTAAAATCAGTCTTTTCCAAAGGCTGGAGCATAACCTTGCAGGTATTACAGTCCTGCCAAGCAGAACTAAAATACGTCTTCACCATGTTGATAGAGAAAGGCTGAAAAACATGATACATAGAGTTCTATTTTCCTATATAACAGCTCCAAAGTTTTAATAAATGCCACACTAAAAGCATCCCTGACAGCTGGCTGAGCTAAGGGTATTGGTCAGTCATTCCTTGTGAGGTTGTTACCCTACAATAAGCTCACGTCCTGACAGCTGATAATAGAGAGCAAACACTCTTCAGCTACATCAGCCCCATCGTTCACTTAGAAAGAGGAACACGAGCAGGATATACCTTTTCCAGCCTGTGATGCAGAAGAATTCTCCTTTGTCTTAGGCTGCAAATGACCAACCAGAGTGTACTGTTCAGGTACCCTGTACAGCTTATCGGGACTGCGGGCAACTTCTTCTTGAGATGCCATCAGCGAGCGTTCGGACAGTACTGGGGAGTTGTTGTCATAAGGGGAGACATCTCCGCTTGAGGCTTTGTTGGAGTCCGTGGAAGAGTGTCTTTCTCCTGTGGAGTAGGAACCTTCTGATCGCAGCATCTCAGGGCTTCTAGGAAATTTTGTTAAACAAATGACTGTTAATGAAAAATGCTTTATGTTCACAGCTACACGTGCAGTTTGACATCATACAAGTAAAATAAAATGCAAAAGTATGATCACAGCTGCTGAAATGAAAACATTTCAGAAGCATTATAGAGGTGAATTTTCCATGAGTAAAACTTCTGCCATGAAGTAGCCAGCAGAGGCCAGTAAAAATCAAAAGATGTTGCTATCAAGAAAGGAGACAATGGAAACCACGCAACTGTACAGTTCACAGGAAATTACACAATGAATCAATTCCTTATGTTACCTTGACAATTCTGCTTGTTGGAACAATAAATCTGAGGGCGATAGGGAAGATTAGTTTGATGATAAGCAGTATGCAAAAATCACTTATTCAATTTTGAAGTAATACACAGTGAAAGCAAACGCTTAGTTCATCTCTCACACTGTGAGCAGGACCCTCTTCTAGAGACACTGAAAGGTAAATATTGTACAGAAGACTACCAGTATATCTATCGTACTTCTGATGGGGGCAGCAAACAACTGGCTTTAATTTTGACCGAAAAAAAGCAAACAAAACCCCCAACAAAAAGTACATTCCAGGCTCAGAAAGAAAACTCTCATTTATAAAGTGTGTTGGGAATATTGAGGGAGATTTCTCAAACTGTTACAGTTCACTAAGTGGACAGGAGACAATCTGCGAGCCACAGAACGTTCCAAAGAATACACAGAAATCCTCTGTAAACACACTTTCTTCTTGTTGGTCGTCCCTAATTTATATTTTTATTACTTATTTTTCATTTCTCTGAACCTTGTTCTTTGTTTCTTAGATACTTATCTTTTGCCTGCTGTTCTCTTGAGCCAAACACTTTTTATCAGTGACCTCAAATTAATATCTGCTCGAATTGCATGCATTATGACAGAGGGTCTTTCTTGTCACGTATGCTGAAAATGGTCAGCCGTCCTCAGAGTTAAATCCAAAGACAGCTTGAACTGAGTGAGGAGCCAAAGCACATTATTTGTTATGGAACAATAACCCTCCTTCCAGACACATGAAGTAAAACTGAAGAAGGAAATTAAAGAAAACACACAGTGGTAAGACAGGCTAGCCACAGCAAATTAAAGATTAATACACAGATACTGAAAAAGCTTAATACCACTTTCAAGTTGTCTTTTTTCCCCTCATTGATTTACAAGTGCCATGTCCTGAATCATAAACTATATACACTCAACATCATGATCATCATGTTTTCAAAATTTCTTTTTTTTTTTTCAGTGTAAAAGGAACCATAAAGTGTTGAGATTTAATTATGTTTTCTCCCAGTTATCTCCTAGCAAGAAAACCACCACTGAACTGACATTGAACCTTAATCAGGGCCAACCTATAAAATCAGAGCTGCCATTTGACTATCTAGCACTGTCTCAGACTTCCCAGTATGGCTGGCACATAAACTATTTTTTTAAAATTTTACAATTAAAAAAAAATTGTAAATCATGTCCTCAGTTGTGTAACTTCCCAGCTGAAGATGTGGACATGGTGAATAAATCTACAGCCACTGAAAAATTATTGACCTTTAAGAACCTAAAATGCTATCACAAACTAAATTCCTTCCTTTCTTTTTTGTTTTGTTTTATTTTGTTCCTTATTCCTCAATCTCTCCCCTCTTAAGTTCTAAAAAAAAAAGAAAAAAAGGAAAAAACAAACAAACTAAAAAAAAACCACAATCTTGTGCAATGAATGTAAGTTAAAATTAGATGCATTTAAGTGATGCTCTGAGAATTGTAGAAGAGTCAGAAAGACCTGAGAGAAAAGGGCAGAAGTGTCGGTATCTGTACATTTCCCATGACCAAACATCTTTCTCTCCAGCTTTCTAGACTGAGCGTCATCTAAACCTCATCCTGTTAACATAAGACATGCTTAATACTAACACTGACAGCAGTGAGGCCTGTCACATGTAAATCTTTGCAGGATCAAAACCTAACTGTGTTGCACAGGGCAAAGAAGGAGGTCTAGCCCCACTCAGCCATGGCAAGGTAACACAAGGAATGAGGGGGAAGGGAAATGCAAATGAAAAAATGTGGGAACAAAAACTTGAGCTTTGTGAAACACTTATTTAATGTCTTACCTTGAAGATCTCTTATAGTCTATCTTGTCTCAAGACAGAGCTCCTGATAAAAATTTACTTAAATGGAAACTGTCAAATCTTTGAAAACTTCAAGTTTCTAACCTCATTTACAATCTCTGCTAGTAAATTCATGCAATTATTTATACCTAGCATCATAGTCAAATTTGTTTAGAAAAGTTTTAAAAATGAAGGGAAATGCCTGTAGACTTTGCTAATCTTATTATAAGAAACCATCATAATGAATACTTTGAAGCTGTAAATTGATCTCATACATTTGCTTTACATATGTAGTTTTAAGACACTGTTTAAGAACAAAAAACTTTGGCTCACATTTTTCCAAATACAGAATGAAATCCCATATATTCCTTAGAGCAAAAATTTTGCATTTGCTTGGTTACAGTTTGAGTTCATTAGCAAACAGATATTTACTAAAATTCAGAACTCATCTTCATTTGCATAGTTGTGAGATCGTCTACCAACACAATGGGGAAAAAAGTACAGAAGAAAATGTAAATATTGCTCAGGATATACACTCACCTATATGCAGTCTTTGAATAGTAGAAGATAATACATTACGGAAAAGATTTAAGAAGCAGTTAAGAATATGCATCTGACTGAAAGGTTTGAAAGCTCCAGAAGGAAACCTATACCATATTTGTTCAAAGATAGTGTCAGATTCCTAAACAAAAATCAACTATCCTATTAATGAGTCTTGAGTTTTCCTTTTTAGCTGGCATTCTTCTGAGTTTAAGCTATCCACCACAGAGTCTACCAGCATGGGTGACTTGCAAAAATTTTAATAACAATAATTACTTCTGCCGAGGACATTGCTACATTTCCAGTGGTGTCCAGGTCATCAAAATAATAAATCTCATTTTACTTCTGGCAGAAATCCTTTTCTGCTCTACCTTAAAGCTTCTGAGAGGAAAACCACTTATGTCTTACAAGAGGCAAATCATTCAGAGCGTGATGGCTTGGAAGCATGAAGTAGCAATTTCCACATATATTTGAGGTACGACCAACAAAACAGATTACTGCAGAATTACGATGTGGTAGCTACTGCAACAGGGTAGAGGACTACATGATTCAGGAAGCCTCTGCAGCTCTGTACAGCCTCACCTTGGGTGTCACAGGTTAGGGTGGATTAAGACCCATCATCAACATCCAAAAGCACTTGAAAAGTCTATAAATTTAAAACACATTTACTCTAAAATTACTGTGAAGCACACTTGCCCTATCTGCTAACCATGATAAGCGATAAATACTCATAAGAAACATTTTATTTTTGTCTTAGCTTAAAGACGCTTCGGCTTACAGCTGGAAACTGCAAATTCCATTGTCATCAAGCCAACATACAAAAAAGTTGGTTAAGTCATCCACAAAAGCAGACTTCATAAAAGTGCTTTACTATGACCAACTTTCACAAAGTCCCTGACACACCATTCATGATGCTCAACTCTTAAGAGAATTGAAAGATGAGGAACATCTGTTTTGTCCTCTTTTGAGAAGGTAAAGAGATCGTGTTTTCTGTCAGATTAGAGTCAAGAAAGCATTTGCAATGACATCAAAAGCAGAGATGTGAGGACAATTGCAGAAACAGGACCTTCAGAGCAAGTAATATAACACTAAAGTCTTGAAGTTGATTCCACACACTAAATTATGCAGCCAACTAGCTTTTCTGATGAAGATTCTCTCAAGAATATGTAAAGCTTTCTGCTCCATGGATCCAAATTTGGAATATGATCTTGAGTGCATAAACAAAAAAGTTCCAAGAATTATATGGACATATTTTGGAGACTCGTTGTGAAATCAAGATAAGTATCTCCTTGTTTTCTACTGCCTCACACTTCTTACAGAACAAATAACCAACAAATATGTAACCTTGAAATCAATATTATGTCCTGAAAGAGATTAATCTCTTAAGAGCATCACACTCCTAGCAACAATACTTAGCAACATTCCCTCTAGTTGCCTGGAATATTATAACCAAGAAGTTGCAATCACAGTGAAAACATATTTCATTAATGTTAAGAATAAATCATTTACATGATACCAGAGTAGAAGACAAAGGAGAGATAGTAAGTTATTCCTATCTCAGTGATACTTCATCTGCCCATTACTGAAAATACAATAAATTCGTACTAATGTAGCCACAATGTTCCTATTTGGTTCAGTAACCTTTTCTTACAAAACCCCTTTTGTTCATGGTGATCAGGTTTGCACAAAAGATCTATTTTCTCCTGTAGGTGCATGTTGGCTGAAATGCAAGGACACTCATGGAAAGGTCAATTAACTTAAGTGGGATCTAATATTAAAATGTTACACCCACAGTGATTTGTAACATAAATTTATGTTCAACTGGTGTGTGAATGCACATGTGAGATACAATTTTATGACTTTCTATTATATAGATGGTGAAATCCACCACGAAGTTTTTCATTGTCTTGTATTACAAATAATACAATAATTTCAAACTGAGAGCTTAATGAAAGCAGTCTCTACGGAGTACCATATTATTACCACATGTCACGTGATTTGCAGTGTGTCTCCTAACTGCAGTCTTAGCCCCTGGCAAATGTGAAACACGTGTAAAAGACAGCTAAGGTAACTACTTGGCGTTTACTGTGAACTAAATATATACATGGTTAGTTGCTGTCAGTTAGACAAACTAACTGAAATTATTTCTTAACAGCAGTACACTAAGGAAACAGAGAAAATTACCACACATCAGATGATATGTGATAATTTGCTACTGTGTGGTATGTGTTCATGTGGCTGAACTAATAAACTAATAACATCCTTCACAACACAAAATATATTCCGCATGTAATTTTTTTTCCAATTTTTGTAATTAAAGAAGACTTTTCCCCCTATGTGCTAATTGTGCTATTTCTGTCATACATCTTCCTTTAAAGCTAGGCACACCATTACATTACCTCCAAAAGTACGATGTTCAGACAGAGAGAAAAAAAATCATAGCTAGCTGACTGTACAATTTCAATTTTAATTATATTTTGAATGCTCTAGGCACTTTCCACACACACAGGAAGACAAAGTCCAATCTATTCCAAAGAGATCAGAGTCTAGGAAACCTCCTGAAAATTGCTTAAAGCAAGCTGGTCAAATTTTGTAATTTTAGAGTCTGGCATATCAGGATTCACTAGAATAAAGGCAATGACTGTGTATCCCTTGAGAAAGCCAGAAGTCCCGCTAATCCAAATGTACAGAGTCACAGCATTAAGGCACATGAGTGAAGGCAAAAATAAACCATACACAAAGTTAGAATATTTTAAGCATTGTGACCACAGTAGTGACTGGTGTGATTTTTTTCTTTTCACATATTTCAGAAAGTATCTGATTAGATAATATCCAAAGAGTTTCCATATACCTGCTGTTGCAGCAGTAGACTTGTTTACAATGCCCTACCTCGTTCACAAGTGTATGCAATAGAAAAAGAACAACAAAGCGGTCAAACAGCTAGCCATGATTGTACTAAGGCACTGTAGGGTGTGTTTCAAGGATATTATAATACATGCTTCCTCTTACCGAAGACTACAACAAACCAAAGACATGAACCAGCTGATCACTAGAATACATCCTGCCTGATAATAGTGCACTGAATATTTTTATGTACAAGTCATTCTGTTCTCTGCAGCAGAACACAATCTTTTCTTTGAATCGGGAAACAAGATTTGTCTTCAGAAAACATTGTACAAGAGTCATAATTTCTTTGGCAGAGTCTGTTTAACGTGGAGGATTTTTCTACTCCACTGTA
Organism: Penelope pileata; assembly: GCA_013396635.1. NCBI lineage: Eukaryota > Metazoa > Chordata > Aves > Galliformes > Cracidae > Penelope > Penelope pileata. Next base: position 1,468,656 of record WBMW01002665.1, read on the forward strand.
GACAGTGCATAAGAGCTGTGGAAAACTACAACCTTCAGAACACTTCCAGTGGGAGATAGAAAATCCCAGCAGAAAAAAGGATGATGGAAAAACTGATTACTCACGATGACTGGGAAGCTTTCCTCCTCAACAAATAGTCCACAACATCTGGGTCAGTCTCTAATAGACTAATAAGAACTTCATTCTGTAGATCAGGGGAAACCTATGAAGAAAACAAAAAATACTTAACTGGAGATGAATATTCTTTCCACATACACTCATTTTGGGTATACACTTAATATAAAAAAGATCTAGTACAATTACATTTATAGAGAATATATAAAACAAAGATTCAGATGCTCCCAATTAAAAGAGAAATTGCATATAACAGATGAAGTGGGACTGAAGATCACTTTGTACAAAATTAAATGCCGGTTACTGTTGAATACCCTATTGGTATCCAGTTGGGTATTATACCTGATAACAGCAGTAGGATTATTCATGTACTGCAGTCTCAAAAGCCCCAGTTCAAGGTCCTTATCTGACATCTCCATTCAAAGGTTTGGAGATACTTCAAAATTTCCATTCTAAGCAACTGTACTTGTTTTTGAAACAACATGAAATGTAATTACACAGGAAGGAGAATGTTTCTTCATATATTCCATGGCATTTGACTTATGTATGTCCCTCTCACAGGGAAATTTCATGATAACAGCTGTATCCTCCACTGCTTTATTTCAGTGGCAGATACAAAAGGTCAATATTTTCCTAAATTTAGTCTTATAAACATGTAATATTCAGATATCCAAATGGCCAGATCCTGGGATCCAGAAGCACTTAAATTCTGCTTAGGGCCTATCAAAAGCAATTCAGGCATTTTCACTCCATTGATAAATCTTCAGTGGCACTTATGTCACAGGAAAATGAGACTTTCTACCTCTCTTATGCCTGTGAATCTGCCTGTCTAATATAAATTTGCTTGAATTATGAACTTTATCTGTCCACAACTAAGATTAGCAAGTAGGTCCTATTGGATCTCTAACAACTCTGGACTTTGGATAGTAGCAGCAGGTTCAGAAGTTGTGCCAACTTCTTCTGGAGTTTGGCTTTGTGATTTGCTAACTCTCTCTAGTGTCCTTTATATGGAATAAATAGACTTTCAAAACAGCTTCAGCAGTTGCAGAATATAACATCTGGGCAGGTGACAGGAATGGCACTTCAAATCTGCCCAAGTAAACTTTGTGCTTCCAGTTGCACTTTACAGTGCAACTAATCAATCCTTGACTCACCCATCCCAACACTGAAATGGATGAAACCACCTGAGAAACCTGAGCTGCTATCCACTCATGACGGATAGAGCTGGATGCAAGACAATCTCAGCAAGAGGTCATCAACTGTGCAATCTGCTTCTGGATGCAATTTGTCAGAGCCTAGATCTTTTGACCTTCAGGTCATACTGCATGGGCCATTTACTCTCCCCGACATTTACTGGGAAATAGGAATAGAATTACTAATACATTCCTCAGGGGAATACCTCTGTTTGGGAGGTATGTATTTAGGGAGTCAAGTTACAGAAAAGGCATAATACTTTGAAAAAGGAAACAATTTGAAAATAAATGAAGATATGCAATTCAAATTGATTCAAAATGTTTATGAAAGAACTGTGACTATGACTTTCTTCTTAAAAATTATACTTGACCTCTAAGATGGAAAAATTTCTTAATAATGGGCATTGGTATACTAGTCTTTAAATAAATGATCTCGTTTTTATAGGAATACATTTTTGGAAATCTGCCGCCCTTGCCTTCTCTGTTCAGACAGCCTCTTTATGCAGTAAAATTCAATCCAGATAAAATCTCAGAGTAAAGCAGAATTCATGTCTTTCTGTATGTGACTTACTATTTATCTTTGTATCAAGCTGCTAAATGTGTAAGAATCTATTCAGAGGACTTCATGAAAAAAATAGAAATATATTTTTCATTATTTACAGTCCTTCATTTATAAAAATAAATCCAAAAAAAGTTCCAACACAGTGAAAGAATCTTCAAAACTCAAACATAACAGTTGCATCAAATTATAGGACTTCCATCTGAGTCAATGGGAGCATACTAATGTATAATCCTTCAACAGGATTTGTATTGATGGCTTCCTTTGCTAGCTGTTTGGTTTTGGGCTTCCTGCTGTGAAGCAATTTACATCAGTTTGGTTAACTAACTTGGAAGTGTAGAAATGATATGCATGCAAATAAATATAAATTTATAGAAAATTACTATATGGATACCTCGGGAAGATGGTACAGAGCTGCAATAATTATTATTGAAATAATTGCTTAACTGGCAATTACAGCTGAGTAGATGGATGAGAACTTGAAGTTCAGGGGCAGAAGGGTAAGGACACATCGAAGCCAAGGAACTGCTGAAATAACAGCTTTTGCATCTCTTGAGCCACCAGGATCTCTTGATCACCAGGAGTGATCAGAGGGCTTGAGGGCTGTCAGGACACCTCTACAGTAGGAGATATTCTGAGATCTTATGGCTGAGTATCACAGCTATTGAGGCACAGAAAGGAGGAGGAGCCCTTAAAGTCTCTCCTTCGTGTTGTCCCTGGCTACTGAAGTGGCACAGAGAGGCAGCGTGACTTCTTCCTCTGTGGTGAGATCATAGTAGCTTCTAACAGTAAAAATATGAAATTTCAGAATCTACGTAGTGCTTCTTTGCAGCAGGGATGGATTTGGGCACTGGGCAATGTAAATGCATGACTGAGCTGCTAAAAGCATAGCCTTTCTTCTTCATCCTCCATAGCATAATGTCTCCTCTTCATCCTCCATGCCAAGCCAAAGCCAATGAGGCAAAGCGTGATTGAGTTCAGCTTCCCTGGACTCAGCTGCTGGGTATTGTTCAGAGACTAGTAATAGGAATTGGATATTAAGGTGTTTAACATCAGTGCAGTAAGGGCAGCATCTTCTATGCTAAATCCACATTTGCATATTACTGATGTTATTGACAATTGCATGAAAGGATTTTTGAAATAAACATAAATCTGGGTTGGTCAACTTTCCTGACCCATCAGTAAGTCAGAGTCATTCTGATATTGTGGTTGAGGTTACATAACGCGCTCTGGTTTCCTACATTGTATTTCACAAATGTTAATCCAGTTTCAGTGCTGAAGGCAAACAGTTTTATAACTTCCCCATATACAAAAGTAACAGGAAAAAAAAAAAACACAAGCAAAGCACAAAAACACCTTTACATCAATACACTGTATGTTATAGCTGTAGCTGGATCCTCAAGTCCAGATGTTTTTCTTTTTTAAAGTAGCACAAATCTCAATTATAAACAGAAGTCCTGTTTTGGCTCCACTCTTGTAGGTTTGGAAAATGAGTTGTTGCTGCCTGATTTCAAATGATCAGAGTAATGTACAAGTCTTGTACAGTGTCTTTTCCTTTCTATGCATCAATTATCAAAGGATGCATTGGGCTAATTATCTTCAGAATATAAAAAGTCTCTCTGTGCTGCCTAAGAGAATATGAAAAAGTTAAAAGCAAACCCGAGTAAGAAGCTTTACAAAACAGTAACTGTGAGCAATTTGACACAATCCTACAAATCAAATATCATGTGTGAGTCCAGAAGCTACTGCTGCAGACAGGCAGAACTTGCCATGTTGTTTGTTAAATGATGGGAACGGGAAGCGTAAAAGCACGCAGAGAGGCTCATCTGTTAGGAATTCCTATAAATTTCACAACAACGTTTTTCAGCTTTCAGGAGAGCACTGTGACAGGTTTGACTATTTCACATGCAGCTAGCCTTTCAATTTGAAATCTGATTTTAAACTCCCTCTACAATCTGGAAAGCTGCTCTAGAGAACAAAAGAAAACTTCTCTTTTTTCAATACTGCATTTAACTTTCAGCTGTAAATGCAAGCATTGAAGAGGTAAAGGAATAAATCTGTCAAAATGAAAAGAGACCATATGTAGGTTAGTCTAATCCTAAGCCCCACCCTTTCCGCACTGGAAGTCTGAACATGTGCCTGAAGTATGATGTGCTGAGATGTGTCTGTGCTATTAAGTGTTCTTAAAGAGAAACAACAATAAGAATACTTCAAGTATTGCAAGTAATCTTACTCAAGGATTATTTAAAATTTGTTAGTGCCATCCATGCCTTGGGCCAGCACAACTTCTCACAAGAGTGCAGTTCTGTCACTTTCTTCTTGTGCTATGGAAGGAAAAATAACACCTAAAGTTTCCTCAAACTGTTAAAAGCATTAAAAAAGGAAAGAAAGAAAGAAAGAAAAATATTGCTGTGTCTCATTGGAACAAGAATAAAAATAAAGGAAAGGATGTAATGAAAGGCGATACAGTGTGAAGGAAAAGATGACAAAACCACAAAGAAGTTCATCTCAGGGTAAGATCCAAAGACAGAGCTTGTGATTACTTTCTTATGCTTTTATCCCTGTTGAAATCTGGTAGGCGCCTTCCCATCCAGTGCTGTGCATCCACCACTCTCACATCCCCACAGTCTTGGGATGGACACAGTCTTGTCCATCTTCTCCCACCAGTGCTGAATCCAGCACTCAGCTTTGGTCTAGACTTCTAAAGGAGATTTCCAGAGCATTCCTCCTCCTGCTTTCAGAACTGGTCTCCTCAGTATGCACACTGCTGCTTAGTTTCAAGCCACAGCAAACAAAGCTATTTTCATCTTTTCAAGACTTCTGTTTTTGTTAGGACATTTATTTCTACTAAAATGAAGACAGCATGGTGTCCACCACTAGGTCTGACTGGCCTCTGCCACGCTAGAGTAGAGCTCTCTGCCTCAGGCACAAATCACGCAAAATTTACCTACGATTTCATAGACAGAAAAAGATAAAAATGAACTGACCAGGTATATGCTTTAACTAAGCTGCATCTTCAGCAGGCAACAGTATGCAGGAATTACTTGCTCAAAACAAGCCCAATGCCAAGGTCATCATCCTTTCCACGAGGAAACTCCTTGCTTCAGCAAGGGAACAGAAAAGTACTCAGGAACATCACACATTTATGCTCCACTCCTCTTATCCAACAGACAAATAAGAAAGCTTTGTCTTTCTTCCTCATGCGACCAACAAGAAAGCCTTCAAAAGGGAAAGTTGTTCCTTTAACCAGGGATCTCCGATCCCTTCAGAAAAATTAGCTCTCTGACTTCTAAATCTGAGAGGTGAAAGGCCATTTTCAGGCTTGTCTTCAAAACTAATGAGCAAGGATAACGCACGGTTTAGTATACAATTAAATAACTAACTCCAACATTCATTTCCACAGACAAGTAAATCTTCTAATGAAGACATTCTTACCTACATAGAAACAATTCATAGCGAGATATACGTACACATGTCCAATATTATTGCTTACTGCAAAGCATTTGCCTCGACAGAAGGCTACCTTGTTTACTAATACTAGTCAAACTTAATTTAATGCAGTTTCCACAATTTATTTTGTCTTTGTGGTTTTTAATTCCAACCAGGTATTTCCTCATTTTACTCAAAAATGCTTAGAAGTAGCATGAAGAAACGCCCACCTACCATAAAAAGGGCTTCATAGTTTTCAATCATCTTTTGTACAACAGCTATGATAGCAGTACTCTCTTCAGCTCGAGCTGAACTCTGAACTGTGAATTCTTTGTCCGTAGATTTTTGCTTGTGCAACAGGTTAGGGCCAAAGATAGTAGCCAGGTTAAGTGATGTCATTTTGTTCCCAGTAACCTAGAAAACAGAATATAAATGAGGTGGGGTCTCCAAGGGTCTAATGTATCCAGAGATGTATGTATATATACAAATAAGCACACACAAGACATTTGACAGACGATTTGTTCATCAAAACCAAAAATGAGCACTAGTCAAAAAGTTAACCATTTTCAGCAACGTTGAAACATTTTGTTTGGACAACTCTGCAAGAAGCACTGTGGATTTTTCTGGACAGATTTTCAAATGGACTGCAGGAGAAGAAGGTGGAAGTGCTGTCTGCCCTTAATTTCCTGGCAGCTTGGCAGTGGCATACTTCATCTGAACTCAGAGAAACCTCCTCCTACTTTACTTCCTCACCATATTACTATCTTTTCAGACCAAATGCTGGCAAATGATTAGCTGTTTCAAGTAGCACTCATTAAGTGAAGCAGATACAGTGAAGAAGAGCACACTTTTGCAAGTTTAAACAGTTAAACAGTTTGGATACTTGAGGAATATGCTCATTATTTTTACTACTATTTTCCTTTTTTTTTTTTTTAGCATTTCCTAGAGCACACTAGATGTTTACTTTTTAAACAATTTTTTCTTTTTTTCTCTATTTTTTTTTAAACTTTTTTCTGCATCTGCAAATCTGTGCTCAAAGGAGCAATAGTAACCTGATTTTGGAAGAAGTAGAAGGCTAGGAACACATACAGAAATTATCTGAAAAATATGTCATGCAGGTTATTAAATGAACATTTTCATTGTCACATTTGTGAGCAGTCTGCTTTTTCCCCATTCTGTTATTTTAAGAGAGCAAAAAGCAGGGGTCATGTGCTTCCTCTCTGAGTCTCCATTTGGTTGCTATTCTGGGAATGCAGAAGATGATGCCAGCAGTTTGACTATATAAGAATGCAAGTGAATTTCATCAGTTGAAACAGTATTCCTTGCAGGCTTTTTTTTAAAGAAAACAAGTATCATAGGCGTTATTTTTTCATTTGCTTCAGTTATATTTGAATGAATTAATTAAAAAAAAAAAAGAAAAGAATGAGGCACAAAAAGAGGAAGAAAAATGACATTTCAAGAAACGAGTGGTACAAAATGAATTCTTTCAAGGCAATATTTCGATTTATTTATTTATTTATTTTTAATACAGAGCTCAACAGGTAGCACAGAGCTGGCAGTAAAAATAGATTTTCCTTTTATTGTTAGGACCACTATTTAATCATTTAATCTCAGAAAGACATGTAGGCGCATGAGCAGTTATAACAAATATGCTGGCTCCTTGTTCAGAAACTCACCCCAGCATAACTGTGCTAAAACACTTCCTTACTGCACATCACAGTGCACTCAGTTATTTTTTGGGTGACCTTTTAATTACTGTCAGAGTACTGAGCCACCAACGATGTGCAAGCATGTGGTGCTTTGAGAAAGCCAAAGGCAGCTCCTGGCTATGCCTGGATCTGCATGTGCAGGCTGTCAGTACAAACAGTGAGTCTTTTCTTAAGGGCAGCTTCAGGGCATCCCTTAAAAAATGGTGTAAACATTTCCAATGAAATTAACTGGATGAGTCATTTTAATAAAGTTAGTCATGTATCTGCATCTTCATGAGAAAAGGGCTTTTGAAAGAAATCACGTGTGCCTGTGTGCCAAAGCTTGCCTGTTTTCCTTCCAAAGATAGCAAATAGTCTGATAAAATATCTTCTTTTGCCCTGTATGCCTTTATTCACTTAATTACTAATGAATAGCGGAAGTAATTGTGAGCAGAATACTGTATTATCAGTAAAAGATATCCAAATGCACATAATACTTCTGATGCTGACAATACTGCCAAGATGGCTTACACAAATTTGCCTTGCCAAAATACCTGTAGCAGAGCTGATGTACTCTTAAGAGGAATGAAAATGCCTTTATTGCAACTATTTTGCCAAACCCACTCTCTTAAGCAGCATCAGCCTCTAACCCTGTAATAAGATCCTCTTGGGTACATTCCTGAACCAACAGAGAGCCCTTTGCTGGACAGGGGGACCTTAGCTGGCTTATATGCACAATATTTTTTAGCATAGTAAAATTGTTACAAGCTGCTCTTTTTAAATGCCTTCCATTATAGTGGTGTAGTTGTTGATCAACTTATTGCTGCGGACAAAAATAATAGCATTTGAAGTGGACTTAAACCTGAAAAAGGCCTTGAAGTCACATGCAGCACATTTGAAGTCAAAACTTCAGGGAGAAATTCAGCAAAACTCAGTCTCATAGTGCCTTATTCTTAAATACCAACCAGCTCCAAAAAGTGTCCAAAGATGTGAGCAGAGTCTTCCACCTGGAGGACAAAATTTTTCAGGAGTTTCAGCAGGGTCTCAGAACAAATCTCTGCTGCAGTTCAGAGGACTGGGAAGTCCCTTCCACAGCAAAACTGGTACAATTTTGTCAAGCGGTGGCAGACTGTATCTGTCTCATTCAAAGATAACACAGTTGCCACCTTTTGCAGAGCAGCCCACTAGTTCAAGTGTTTTCCTGGTGGAAAATGGGAAGGCTGGATTTTCAGATCTTCCCTAGTGTGACTGGATCAGATGCACATGGGTCAATACTCGGAAGTACACCTAGGCACACAGCTGTGGGTATTGTCTCCGGGTATGGGTGCATTCCAGTCTCTTCACTGAATTTGGTCCAGAATGCAACAGCAAGGGGACCAAAAGGAAAACAGGCAAAGATGGGCCCTAATTCCAACTAGTGATTAGTTCTACCAGTTAGAAGGGCACAGACAGAGCTACTGTCTTTTATTTTTTATCCTTTACTACCTAATGCACACGAGGAAGCTAAGGGAACCAAGAACTAAACTATGTCCAAAGATTGTATAAGAAAGCAACAACAGAGAATAAAAAAGAGTGCTCCTGAATGCCTGACACTTTTCTATAGGGGGTAGCCCTCCTCTAGGCCTAAAAACATGGTAAACAACTAAATGGCAAATGTGTGGTGTGGGCAAGAATACAAAATATCTCCCAATCTTTCAGGGGTATGCCAGCACTGTGGTTATTTCACAGTCCTAATGATCTCTTTTCACTGGAACAGGCTGCCCAGGGTGGTGGTGGATTCACCATGTCTGGAGGTGTTCAAAAAATGTGTAGATGTGGCACTGAGGCACATGGTTTAGTGGGCATGGGATGATAGGCTGATGGTTGAACTAGATGATCTTAGAGGTCTTTTCCAACCTTAATGATTCTACGATTCTGTGATTTTCAGTCCATTAATTAAGCAAATTCAAAAGACACAAGTGGCTGGGACTTACCTCTTGGCCATCTTTGTCTGTGGTGTCTTCTGCGTGGCCAGCCACTGTGGAGAGGAACTGCAGCAGTCGGTGCAGGGTATCACAGTTACAGGGAGGTAGGAGATAAATGAGAAGCTGTAAGGTGCTTAGCTGTTCATCTGGCTCTAATACTAAGAGGGGAAAAAATACATTCTAAGAAAAGCACGCCAACTAACCTAAAATCAGAACAAATATACTGTTCCCAGCCCAAAGGAAGGCATAAGAATAGCTTTGCTTAACAGTATTTTTCCCTGTAAACATCAAAAGAGAAAGAGAAAACTTGAAGCAAATACCAAGGCGTAACAAACATTGTTACTGGATTTTTGCTTTGGTTAGTCAACATTTTGCTCACAGGTTCATAGGCTCTTCTCTCAGCTTAAAAGAGAGCAAAATCCTTGTTTCATACTCCATTGTTGTCACTGGACACAAAAATTCTATTTAATTTTCTGCTTATTACTTTCATTTAGGTACAGCTATGGGCTTACAAGGCACAGTTTGGAAGCATTCCAGTAAACTTTGTGCTTTAGGCATTTTAAATGGATTTATTTACAATTTCACATCTTAATGAGGGAATAGGAAACTAGAAAAGACCTACAAATGTCAAGGGCATTCTGCAGTTTACGTAGTCACTTCAACCACCATGACTTTAACCATCTAAAATGGTAGCCAGTGACAAAGGTGGGATAAGGGCAGGATGTCAGACATGAAGGCTTCAGCAAGAAGCTGAAGAACACACATCGGACAGCAGCTTGAGCTTGAAGGGTCCAACTTTACTTTTACCCAAATCTGTGACAGACTGCACCCAGGTCTTAGCATAAGCCAACACACTGGAACTATTTAACATGATGACTGTGAGGATCATTAATTACTAAGAAACTTCAACTTCTGATGCTAGGTTTTTGAAATCAGACTGTAATTTTGGTCAGTGAATAGCTATAAAAACTAAAAGCATTAACAGCGCCGAGATAACAGGATTCACATGGAAGTCTGTCATCTGCTACTCCTGAAACAATGACAGGATCAGGATTTAACCAATAACATGAATTGCATCCTATATACCAATGTAAAAATAGGTATTCAAGAGGTACAAGTGAAATCTGTTTTAGTTCTCTGGAATATACTTTTATGGTATGAAAACCAAGGGAAGACTTCAGTAAATTATACTACACAAACATTTGGAGCAAATCAAGGCTAGAGTATTGAACACACAGGAAAGAGAATACAGTTTGTACAAATTACAGAATTCAAACAAGTTTTTCAAAATCAGTAAATCAAGATGCTGCAGAGCTCACAGAGAGTGTTGATGAAAGGTGTGTAAAGTTCTCTTGTGAGAAGTGGGTCAGGCATGTCACGCAGAAATTCCTTTAATAAAGCAGCAACATCATGAATGCTGTGCTCTTCGTCTAACACAACATCTATGCCCCGGTCAAACTCTTCACGCAACTGAAAAAGATTATAACAAAAAGTCTCAGTCAGTTATCATTGTCCCAACTAGTAGGTTCCAACAGAAAAGATCTTTTAAGATGTAACTTAACGCACTTTCACTTTCTAGATTGCAGTTCACTTCTAATTGCTGCTTATTCCATGACATATAACTTAAAAGTTTGTACCAGATTGTAACGAAATAAAATTATTTCGAACTAATGTACAGCACTCTTTTATGAAAAAGTGTGCCTAACTAAATGCAGAAATGTAAGATTAAAATCAAAGGCAGAAACCATGGAGAATAAGGCACACTGGGGGGAAAGGCTTTTTATACCACCTTACTGCATTATTTCTAGATTTTAGGAAAGACTAAAACTGCATCTCATAACATGTATGTTTTTGTACCAGAACACTGATAATAATAATTGAGCAATGTTAAAGGCTACCAAACTCACGTTTCTCCGGTGAATTAAGATTGTACATATTTAAGCATAAGTAGTAAGCAGACATGTTCACTGAGACTTCACGGCTCTGGTGCCTACACATCTTGTTCCACTTTCCTAACTTAGCTTACTCGCAAAGAGATCATTATTAAGAAATTAACAAACACAAAACTAACACCACTTTGAGGTATTACTGTTTTTTCCATTACAGTTCCCAGACAATTTCTGCATAAGTCAAAGGCATCAGACTTCTCAGAGGGAGAAGAAATGGCTCTCTCCCATCCAATACACTTTTTGAAAAGACAGCAGCCTGACATTCTGGAGAGACTTCCCAACACTAACACCAAAAAACTTTCTTCAGGTTGAGAGCTCCATCTTTTACTCTTCTGTTCGCTTTGAAAATAGTCAAGATGTTTTAAAACTATTTCCTAGGAAAATGTCTTATCCTTGCTAATACTATGAGGTATCATGAATTTACATGTATCTTTTCAAGGAAAAATCATAAATCTTACTGAAAAAGAAGAAGTCACAAGGAAAGTATGTGTCTGATAGCCTGTTGCAAATCTTTATTATAGGAAAATCTATGTGCATATAGGGTGGAGGATGGTAGAAAATCCCATATTTTCTGCCTAAACTGGGCCTTCATAATGGGTATGAAAGGCATTCTATAAAAACTGGAGCCTCCTTTCTAATTTAAGACTGCTATTTATATCATAAATTATTAATAATGAATGATTATGGTATGAAGACCAGAATTTGTTCTTTATCTAGCATTATGCTTTCCCCCACTGATATGAAGTCAACAGTATTCCAGTGCTGACTTGGGGATTTCATTCCCTTCTCACATCTACTCTCCAGATTGATGGCAAATGTGGAACATCACTGTGGAGCACCATAAATTACTTCCATCCAGATGACTGATCCTACTGTTATTGCCCAAAAGCAAACAGAGGAAATAGATCAGCACTGCATCACGAATTCGGACTTCCCAAATAGCAGCCTGAATTATGAATTGCTAGTATAGCCTTGAATATAGTTCTTCCGATCTTTAGAGGCCAAAAGGAGTTGTCCTAATTAGCACAATATCAGATAATCATTGGTGGAACATGGCCACATTTCAGGCCCAGGTATCACAACTGTTAAAAAGTAGTACATTTCCATGTTTAAACCTTGGGTTCCTCAGACTCCCTTCACACTGAATGATTCAGACTTTTGGAAAGTACACCCAGTAAGCTACAGCATCCACTGGACATTGAGACATGAGAACTGAGGACACCCCTGTTGGGAGAAGGATGGGAGAACACAGCTCCAGCCATGCCACTCTTTATCAGGGTTTGGCAGGTTCTTCATCAGCATAGCTGCCCTCAAGGCATCCAGAGTAGCATAGAGAGCTGCCCTCCTTAAGCTCAGCAATGATGCTTTGCTCATGCATCTGTACTGTTGCTGGGTACAAATTAGTACCTGGCATCCAGGTGTACCAGATCTGCCACTTTGAGTCAACACCACCGTAGGAGATTTGGTTCTGCAGCCCAACGAATGTGAAAAAGCTCTAAGGTGGTTTGTAATACACACATATGCTCTTGATTTTCTCTTCCAGGTCATCAACAAAAAAACTTGCTGGCACATGCACTTATTTATGTATTTATTGCAACAGTTGAAATAGCACATTTTCTAACTGGAGGAGGAAGGGAGACAAAACTATGCCTACTTTCTGTACACAAACTAAAGAGCAGCTGCAAAAGCACACCAAAATCTGAGTATTGGATTTGGCTTTCCATGGTTCAGAAAATGAATGGAATTTTAATTGAATCCAGACTTTCCCATGTGTTCATGTTGACAGCATTTATTACTGTAACTTCAAGGCCAAGCTGACGCTTCCATGTTATTTAATAAAATAAATTAGTTCACCTAATTCAATAAATTATCCAATGTAATAGAATACATAAACACCCAAATCACTCAGCTTCCTCGGCTTTTGAAAACAAAGTAAAAGAAAAAACTGGTGAAAAGTCAGTGATGCTTTAAGTAAGGCTTAGGACACAAGCAAATGATATAAGCTCTCTGCTTTTTTCCCAGAGGTGTGATGCAATTATCTTCATCCTTGAATAATAATAAATGCTTTGACATTGAAGCCTGTAATGAAAATGGCAGGCAACAAACTTTTCAATGCTTTTAATAATTCAGTGTTGATCTAACAACTGTCTCTGCAGACCGTGAGTGTTTTCAGCCTTATGGTACATCAGCCACACAGCAATATTAACTGGTAAACTACAAATCAGTAGGTTATACTGTCCTACCATCCAGCATCAAGTTAGATAAGCTATTTGTGATAACTTTCCAAAAAGTCAACCATTATGTTGTGTATTTTTGCAAAACAGAAATATTATTCCTGGGATCAGATGCTTCCAAGCTATCTTTTGCTCTTTTCTATTTTAACTTTTTGGTCTCCTAGAAGGGGTATTTTACTGTAACTTTTTATTCTCTCCCTAAGCATCATAAAACCATTAAGCACTATTCTCTACAGCTCCAATTCAACACACATTCCCAGCTTCTTGGAATAACAATGCAATAGCTGAGGAAACAATCACTTCTGACCTTGTTTCTAGAACCTAACTGAATACCACCTTTGCTTTTTCAACATTTGGCTGAGATTAGGAATTGGATGGGTCTGCTCTGACCTTGAAGTTGAACAAGGGTGAAAGGTGATGTTTGTGAGCAGCAATCTGATGGTCAAAGAGATTGCTCTGTACTTCCATTTTTCCTCATACTGTAATTTTTCCAAAAGAGATTCACAGTTTGGGTTTACTTCGAGAACTTCTGCTCTTTCTGAGATGAACAAGCAGCCAAGATTTCTTTTTCCCTACAGTGTAATCTTTGGAAAATTTCATCATAATAGGCAGTTTGGATCTCCACCCCTTTACTACTTCTGCAGAGCAAAACATACAATGACTGTTAACCTGTTGAGATGCTGAGAAGTATTTCACCAAATGTAAAAAAGATGTCTGAAAATGGAAATTTATGAGCTATTGAAAACAAAGTAAAGTCATTGACACAAAAAGCCTGAATTTCACCAGGTGAAGGACAAGGATAAAATTACCTGACAGAAAGCAATAGGGTTATTTGTGTCATACCTGATGAGGAAAAAGCAAATCCATATCCACTCACCTGTCTTACTCTCTTTTTTGAACTTCCAACTCTGAATATTCCCACTGTCTGGAGACCTGCAAGCATAGCACATAAGACAACCGTTTTATTGTATAATTTTTTGTTGAAAATTGCATTGAAACAAAGCAATCTGGGCTATCTGTACACTTAAAAGAGCCAAAAAAAAAAAAAAAAATCCACAACCAACAAAAACAATGTATTTCCCTATAAGGTTGTACTTACCACTCTGAGACAAAACCCAGCTGTCTTGGAATAAGCAGTCATTCAGTGGAGTTCTCAAGGATCCCACATCACCTAACCTGCAAAATGGCATCTCTGTGACATGTCTCATGATGCCACTTTGGTAGTGCCACTACTACTCTGTGAGGGACAGAGATATGCAGACACTGTTCAGCATTTGGAGGTGGTCCTTTCAGGACTGACATTGAAGGAAATGGACAATAAAATAAAAAATAAAATTTGGACACTGAGCTGTGTCTTTGGAAACAGGAAGCAGGTGATGTTTGGGTTTACCCAGTGGCTGTAATAGGGCCCATCAATATGAAGATGAGAGTTTTCTTCAGAGACATAAGTAGAGCAATCAGGCAGATGATGAGGGGGGAAGAACTACCTGGGAGTTGCACACAATTTATAGGGTAGGAACAGCTATTATAAAGAAGAAAAGCAATAAACGAGTATTGTACTACAGGCAAAGTGCATTTTGCCATTCGAAGTGCTGTTGTGTCATTCAAAATTTATGCTATTTTGGAATGGGTGATGTCTGCTATTCCATGAGGAAATATTTCCAATATTCTTCTAATCTTGTACTCATAGATACTACCAGAACATCAAACAAACAATAGCACATGGTTGATGAATGAACATAGGTTGTCAAGTAACAGAAACTGAAAAATTTGAGAACAAATGTCACCTTAGAGGCACCACGGTCTTTAGCAATGAGAATGTGAGTGGAAATCCTAGGGGCCTGAACAGCTGTGAGCATAGCATCATTTATACAGGACAAAATTGTCTATAAACTTGGAAAGCTCTAATAAAGGCTACTCTGAAATATTAATCTTTTCTACTGACATACAGGAAATGTAAAATAGCATTGTAAAACAATTGCTTCCCTTCTTAGAACAGCCATGAGACTACACTGCTTGCTGGAGACATTTAGCTCCACAGTATGTGGAGTTGCAGATCATCATCAGAGAAATTCAGCTCAGATTCTATCTTATAGCTTTTAGTCTCAACATGACACTTCTCTTCAAATATTCTTCTGTCTTTAGTTAGCAGAAAATTGAATTGATAGAACTGATAGAATAACACAGAAGAAATTTAGTAGTTTAGGGACACTGGCAAGGAATCATCTGAGATGGACATACTTGCACTGGGCAAAAACTGGAAGCTGGTTACCAGTTCGTGCACAAACATGCCATATATGTTTTACACTAAGGGTCTGCAGGAAGTCAAACTTTTACAGCTTTGTGGCCTGATCCCAGGGACAACAGGGAAGAACTAGGCCAAGGGTTGCTACGTCTAAAAAACCTAAGCTGCTGCTGCGGCTGCTTTTTTTTTTAAATCACATAATTTTTAGAACAATCATATAAAATATACATGATGAGTTCCTTTGTGGCTTGCTGCTGAAAAACTGGCATCAAAGACCAACACACACAGTAAAATATTTTCAGAATCGAAACCTTGGTCTATCACATAGTTCGGAATGATACTGCTAGAGGACTGCTGCTAGAATATGAAGTCCTCTGTTTTCCCTAAAGTCAATGACAAAACAGTTGAGTCTGTCTTCTGAAATCTCTGCTTTTCTCAGTCAACCAATCTTCATGTCTGTTGTATAATACTTTTGTGGATTGTGGACTAAGCTGAAAATTGAAGAATATTAATATTTGCCCCAAATTATCTCAGATGATTGTGTTGTAGGATACTGCATTGTACTCCTAGAATATGCACAAAGAAATGTCGTAAGTTTTGTTTAAAAGGAAATTATATAATAAATATTTTAGTAAAAAGTGTTGTGTAGGACAGAATCTTTGTTATGACAGTGTGTTAAGTGGGTTAAGCTCTTTATCACTAGGATACTCTGCTGAAAGTCTCTTTTTGCTGCCTCAGACGTTTTTATGTTCTCCCAACTCAGTTACCCTTACTTAAAGGGATGGATGTCATTCATCTTAAAATTAATCATCTCCACATTTGTCAGCCATGACATATAGTCTCCGTAAAGGCTAACAATGACTTGCTTTCATTGTATTCTTTTATATATTTGTAAGCCACATGGGTTTCAATTCTGTATTGTAAAAGCTTAGCATTGTTTAAATTGCAGTCCCTCATCTGCAAAAGCCTTTCATTCAGAGTCAGTAAATGACTTCTTTCTAGTCAAATTAAGCATCAAATGCATCATTTGGTGGTACATTCACCCTTACTTAATGATTTGTTTATCATCTGGCCATGCAATAAGTCTGTCTTCCTGTCAACAAATTATTTCAATTCCCATAACGAATTCTTTACAGGACAAAGATTGGGAGAGATGTCGAGCAGATACCTTGATTAACTATTGTTTCTGCATTACAGAAAGCTGGTGGGACACTTGTGTCTGAATGATCATGAACACATAAGAAGAATATTGGCACAATTTTGTAATTCCCTTCAGAGAGAGCAGGCCTGAGCCTGAGGGTAGTGAATACGACTCAAGCAGAGTAGGCAGTCTGAAAGCCTTGTCGTGAACATAAAAAGCTTCTTGAAGCCTAATATAATTTTGCATGGGATTTTTTTGTTTCTCTGAACCTCTACTTTTCAAATGTCGTTTCCAGCTATGTCTTGCACTGTAGCATAAATTGCTCATTTAGCTTTTATATCTAAAGATCCACTGGTTGCTAAGAATGATTAGCTGGCTTTCAGGCTTTCATTCTCACACTGTGGTGTGTAAAAAGCCATTCTTGCAGAGCTGAGCACTCCAGCACTGGATGAATGACCTCCAAGAAAGTGCTCTTCCCCCATGCTGAATGGGCCCGTTTGCAAGCTTGTAGCACAGATCCTTAGTTTGGGAGATCAACTCCTAAGAAATTGTTTGCGAGACAGGATCCTTAGCAAGAGGCAAAATTGGAGTGAAACTGTCTGACTTTCAAAGATGTCCTTACAATTTTAAGTCTACACTGGCTTCTCAAAATACTTATTTATTTATACTTAAGTAAAAATATATCTGCCACTCCTGGGAAAATGAGATATTCTTACCATGTTTTTCCAAGTGCTGGCAGCAACTATCTACAAGCCGGGGAACCTGCCTGTAGATAGGGTTCAGGCTTAGTTTCTTATCTCTTGCCTTTTCTTTCTTGCTCTGGGCTTCTGCTGGCAAAGAGAGCTGGAGAGCTTCTAACAACCGTGATTGATTGTCATCAAGATCAGTAATAGAGTCCACAGACATTGCACCCTGTAAAACACACATGCATGAACATTCAGTATGGCTGCAGGAATCTAAGGGCCATAGTATCTCATCTAACACAGATTTTTGCCTATCTCCGTATAAAATACAAATAAAACACAAACATACACAAAAATACAATTTGCCATACCAATTCCATAAATTAGTCAAGTTATAATGCTAGTGAAATGGATGGGAAAATCTGGACAGTACCAATGCTATCGTTACTATATCACAAGAAATACAAATTAGACACTAAAAAAAATGCTTTACATTCATTTGGCACATTTTGATTGTTGTAAAAGCCTGGATATACTTCAGAACAAGGTAGAGTCAGGGTTTGCATGTGCAACACAGCAGTACAAGATTTACGTGCATGAGGATATATACACATTTTTAAGCCTGATTCTCTACTTCTTCCACACTTTAGGCATTTGTACCAGTGAAAATTATGCAAATAAATTTACATCTATACACCATATACAGTTGGCTAATTACACAAATGTGTATAATTGCAGAGATTTAAATAAACCAGAGTTATCACAGAACAAAGACACACCAGAAAATTACAGAAGTGATATTTTTTGGATAATTCTAGTTCATGTATCTTAAAATCATTAAAATTCCAATGAAAGCTTTGAACATTATGTTTGAATTACAGGAAGGCACAGAGGTTCAGGCAGTCTGTAAAGGACACACTTTAGTAAAACACTTTACCATTGCTGAAAATGTACTGTACAGGTATCCTGCATCCCATTCTAAGAAATAATGAAGAATATGTAGAATTTCCATTCGAAGCTTTGCTGAGAACTCTAATTTCTTCAAAGCAAGCTCTTCTGCTGACAGGTATTTCATAGACCGTTGGCAAGATCTCTGTCTATTTAAATGGGAACTGTTCAATTGCTAGGGAATTACCGAACTCTAGAAGTATTGTTTTCCATCAACATCATAGAAAATTCAGCTTTATAAAAATTTTCGTCTTGGAGGCAAGGCAAACAAATTCCACAAAGATAAATGAAATGAAAAATTTGTAGTTTATAGTACCTAAAGGAAAGCATCTAATGTATCAGGGATAGTCCTATGTCTCGTAACTCTTTGAAGACTTAGGAGAAAAACACAGTGAAGTTTTTAGATAATCCACATCTCTAAATAATTACTAGATCCTTTGGAATGCAACTTCAATCTTGATTTCTGGTGTTTCTCAGAAATACATTTGTTTGATTCCCTTTACCATTTCCTGCCAAAAAGAAAGAAACAAACAAAACCAAAACCAAACAAGATTCCCTGGCTTTGATCCATGTTTGTAAAATTCCAAGCTGAACTATTTTCATAGAATCATAGACTAGCTTAGGCTGGAAGGGACCTTAAAGATCATCCAGCTCCAACCTCTCTGCTGTGGGTAAGGCTGCCACCCACTAGATTAGGCTGTCCACTTTCTATTTTCTTTTTAAAGATCTGGGGTTTCAGACATCAAAATTAGTTGACTGACGCTGCAAATCTTAACGCCATGCTCACTGTTGCCGTTCCCAGGCAGCTCCTGTACAACAGGTGACTGCCTTTATATCCTGGCATGTAGTGGTCCTTCCCTGTCTGCAAAACATCGTCACCTCGTGAATCATTATTATCACAGAGTCACTTAAGTCGGATTCAGATCCCTAAAATAGATGTAAATACAGTCAGTTCTCCATTATCCTTGGGCACTTTATCAAAGTCGTGGATTAACTAGGACACTGAGCTGGCTTTAGGAAGAATGACCTTGAGTTCAGTGGCTGAAGTACAGCACTACTTGGCCAGACCAAGGTAGGGCCTGCTCCACCACGCTGAGCTCAGAATCTGAATGAACTGGGCAAGTCTTAAGCTAAGCATAAAGACAAAAAAAACCAGAAGTAGAGATCAAAAAGTAGATGGAAGGAGCAAAATGAAAAAAGAAAGCCAGAGGGACAGGTGTGGAATAAAGGTCAGACAAAATTCTTCATTTTTTAAGGGCTTTAGAAACCAACATCTCTTATGAAAAGATGAGCAATATTACAGAGTATGGAGAGGATCCAGTACTAATCATGGGGATCCTTCTTCACTTTAAACATTATGCTGTAAGGCAGGATGACTGAGCTCCTGATACACAAATGAATTTTGGTTGCATAATATATCTAAATAATATATTAACAGACATTCAGAATAATCTTTGGACTAAGCATTTAGAAAGTGTCTTTGAAGGATGACCAGAGTCTCGACTTCCAAATGCTGAGCAGAAATCCTATGCAGAAAATGAAGTTACAGTGATTTCAGTCTAGTTCTTGGAGGAGAGAGAACCACAGCATTGATACCACAAGCACTGCCACCAGCACTGCTTCATATCCCTTACTGACAGCCTCCGCTGAGCGCTTAAAGACTCTGGGGAGTATGCAAAAGTAAATGACACAGTTACAAGGAAATGAATGGCACATTTACAAACAACCTCTTCAATTTAAGCTGAAAAAACTAGTGGGTTTTATGGGCAGGCCTGCACTCCAGGTGTCTGCAGCATTCGTGTGAGAAGCTGGCTGTGTTAGCTGCATGAATCAACATTTTTTAAGTCAAAATATTTGCCTTGATAAAGTTGAAAATAGTGTAACTGAGGAACATTATAGAGAGAAAAATGGCAGCTCCCTCCACATCATACTGTTCAACTTAGTGTATTCTTACTTTTCCATATGTGCTATTGCATTCTCATAACTACAGAGTAAAGGGTTAAGTTCAACACCCTGAAAGCTGAAATCCTGGTATTAAAAGAATACAAGTCAAATCTCATAGGCTTCTAAGGAACTTGGTCCTGATGGAACTCTATTCCTTGGAGATAACAAGGATCCAGGTTCCTTCTGCTTGTTGGCTTGTCAAACACTAGTTAGAGATTGTATCACACTAAGTGAAAAGAACAGCAGATGACCCACATCTGGACACAAGAATTATCTTTATGAAAACAGGTTCTGAAGCCAACAGGCGTATACGGTGCATTTCTATTTTTTGTCAGCGCCCGTGCCAAATTCTGAAAGAAGCTGGCAGATTTCCCTTCACACACATATTCAAGTATAGTTTGCACTTCTGTGTGAGAACAACTGCCTAGTCTGGAGAGGCCAACGGATGTGTATTCTGTATTTATAATAATGCAAACATCTTCAAATATCACGCCCTCAGCTCTTTGCAGACAGATTGTTGACACTTCAAGTGTAAGCTTCAGCTGACAGCTAGAGAGAAAGAAGGTAGGTCATGGGGCTCTTGAACCTTCTCTTCCTCTGCAATTTACTCCTGATCTACCACTCTTAACACTGCAGCTTATAGAACTCTATATTGCATTTCTCCAAAGCAAGTTTTCATCTGTGGGAGAAGAAGGTTAGGATCCTAGGAATAGATTTTATTTTCTAATGTCTGATCTTGTACCCCAAATTTCTTCTCAGATTACTTAAAAGGAAGTTTTACTGAAATTATTTCACTGTGCATTTTTATCTCCACTGCAATAAGAAATTAAAAAGCAATAATTATAGAAACTCTATCCCATGGGTAACTTCACTGAAAAAGAAAGAAGAAAAAAGATTTATAATACTGTTACTAGCTGCAGCACTGGAAAACTGGAAATCTCTATGAGTTCAGAACATAAAATTTACTTACAAGAAACAGAATTGCAAGTAAATGGTCTACCAGATACCTATCTTATATGCAGGATTAACATTCAACCCAAAACATTGCATGGTGTTCTGCTGCCAAAGGCATTTTCTTGGTCTGTGTGCAGAAATTTATTTTTAAGGGCCCAGTACAAATTTATTCTGATAACTTCTTATTTACCACTAAGGACATGAACTGAATTAGGCCACAGAGATTTTTATTAATATTAGGACAGAGATTAATAGCTAATTTATTTCCAAGTTTGTGGAGATTAATTAACAAAAGCATACACACAAATTTAAATCACACAGGTTTAGTCTTGCCCAGCTGAAAGAATTAGTTGAAAGATGGATAGAATTTGTCGAATCTAAAACAACTAAACATAAGCCGAGAGTGAGTTGAGGATTTCTAAATAATCTCTTTGACATTCTGAGATCTGTAGAAGACTTGCATCATCCATATGATCTTTTCCCATCAGCACTGGAGAAAGAAGACTTCCACAACAGTGAGGGTTTTATGGTATTCACCAGGCTGGCTTCCACTTACAAGATCACTATTCAAACATGGCAGAAGAAATACTCCACAATTCACAAACAATTTTTTTTTTTTCTACATTGGCCATACCCTCCACAGAGCATGTATGGTTGTTGTTATGGGGGTACTTACACGCCTCCTCGCTCGTGGTGCTGGCTCTGGCGTGTTAGGAGAAGTTGATTCATTTGGTGTTTCTGAGGTGGAGCTGAGAGATGAGTTACTACTGGAAAGTTCTTTGTTCTGCCTTTTTGCTCCAAACGGTAAGAGAAAGGCCACAAAATCTGAAACATCTCTTTGCTCTTCTCTCTGAGAATCTTGCTTGAGCTTGTAGGCCCGGTCATTAGCAATCACTTGGGACAAAGGCATTCCAAAAGCCTGGGGAACAAATTCTGCAATAGAAAAAGTTAATATTTACTGAACATCTGATATTTATTTAGTACAGAAAGAATTCGGTATTAAGCTGTTAAAAAGAAAAACAATCTGAAGTCTCTTTAAATATATAATAATTCCAATGAGGTGCAGGACTACACAATAATAACAACATTCAAACAATAAAATAATAGTGGATGAGTGCCAGGTAATCGTAGTTCCTGGTATCTGACTCCTGTTTCCAGTAGGATCTTGCATGATATACCACACAGAACCTTGGAAAATCAATTGGGAACAGATCTAATTAAGATCTTAACTTCCACTGAAAGCAACTGGATGTCAGGCACCTTGGCTACATCTAGATGGTACAGATGGCCATCAAAGGCTCTGGGAACCTATCCTGAGACTCCAGAGTCTGGCTTGGACATGCAACTGCTCTCATGTTTCAGATCCTTTCACCAGGTTTGTTTCTGACAAACGCTGCAGTGCACCAGAGTCAAGGGCTGTAGGGATGTGTTTGGAGCCCATCACAGGTCAGGACGGTGTGCATCTACCTGTTCAGGGCATTTGTAAGTGCATCTACTATTCAGACTATACCTTCAAGGGTATAGTTTTAAATGCATACAAGATATATAGTCCTTCAACAGTAGTATAAACCCACCCCACATCAACAGAAGTGTATACACATCAAAATGACTGTAATGTACAAAACCAGCATATACTCGGGTCATAAAGTAAAATGCTCAAATATTTTACAGAACTTAAAAGTGTTTTACAGTGAATCAGCCAGTAACTAACACTGAAATTCTCATCATTATGTTTCAAATTCGTACCTCTTGAAGGTTAGTAAAATCAAAATTATTGGGTCAGACTGCAAATCAACTGCTTTGTGTTCAAATGGAGTGAATAAAACAGCTATTGAGCCTATACGTCCTAGTGAAAATGAGTACAACTTCTACCAGATTCCAGTTTCAGACCTGCCAGTATCAGGAATATAAGGCACTAGTAATTAAAAGCAATTTAAAAAAAAATAAAAAAGAAACAAAAAGAGCAAATAAAAAATCATTACGTATGATTCTTGCAGGTATCTAAATGATTAAAGCTTAAAGTTCCTCCCGGGATTAAGTCTGACTATACCTTAGATGACACTTTCAAATTTTATGTTTATTTACCTTATTATTAAGATTAAAGTAAGGCATTGAGAAGAGTATATTACATGAATCCTGAGTGAGGTTGCTACTACCATATCATACTAAGGAGACAAGGGCCTGTTCTGATTTGTTGAGAAACATTACTGCTCTTTGGAAGTATGAAATGTTACGACATGAACTAACTTTGGTGGCCAGACAAAACTAAATCAGGAAGCAGATCCTCACATATCGAGCAAGTCTGGAGGTGACCAGTGAGTAGAATGACATCTAAGACCATCTGCATTTAATTTAGGACAAGAATGTACATCATCACATGGGTATCAAGCAATGCAGAGATTGCCAGTTCTGGGAGCCCAGAGTTAAGCTTGTTCCTCCTACATTCTGTGGAGTATGATTACGAACGGATGAAATTATTAGTACTAAAGCTTTCCGGTATTGTGGATTATCTTCCAAAGAACATTTAAGACCACAAGTCTACTTTGAAAATTCACTTGAAACACGCATCTGCAACATGACTCCCCTTCTGTCTAATCAGGTACGTGGTTATACCTCCAGCATCCCTATGTATCTGTTCCTTCAGAACATTTCCTGACAAAAGCCACTGAGACAAATGAAATCCTGAACAAAAAATATTTATGTTTTTGTCATTCATGCTTCAAATTGGGAAGGGACAGCTGTACACAGCCCAGTGATACCCAATAGCATGATGACACCTTTGATCCTACAGCACTTGGATGAATTCGGCTGAGATCAGCAGGGAATGAGTTTTCAGCATCGTTTCATTAAATGGCTTTCATTAAAATGGCCCTGTTCCCCAACTTTGTTATGTAAAGGCTGGTATTTTGAGGTAAGTATTGCTCCTCCTCACAAACCCTCAGGTTTGGGATGCCAGGTTTTTAATTGTCCTTGTTCAATACACCTGCGGAGCAGTGAAAGGACACAGAACCTCTGCTCTATGCTGCTTTGCTGTAGTCCTCCTTCTCAGAAGGACATGAACCACTTCCCCAATTTCTCAATGTCTGGCAGAGATAGGGAACTGGATGAAAACCAGCTGGCTGACTTTCAGACTAAATACAGATGGAAGTGATGCTGGCTGGCAGTGGTAATTACGTTACAGAATTGGCAAAATCAGAAACTTTTTGTTCATTTGTTGAAATCAAGAGAATTGGTTGCACCCACCACAGACTGGTTACAGCCTCAAGTTCCCAGCAAAATTGTGTGTGTGTGTTTGTGGTGGGTGGTGGTGAACAGCATGTTTTACAATCCCCCGTCCCTGCCACCTTCAGAAGCATTCAATTCCAATAATTTCCTTGTTGGACAGGTAATGACACGACCAATTAGGGTGAATGCCAGCCCCTTTGAAGTTTCAGATTCATTAGGAAAAAGAAGAGTTGTAGCCATACAGAGTCATGCAGCCCCTTGAGGGAGTGGGAAGGAGCAGTGAATCAGGTGGAAGACATGTAAGTTTGAGGTTCTGGTCTCACAGTCCAGGTAAAAGTACCAACTGCTGCTCTAGGATGGGGATCCCTACTGTCAGAGGTGTTTCATTTGTATGAAGAAATGTTCTTAAAGCAGGGGCTCAAACTTTGGTCTGTTGTATACTTACATGAGTGCCTCAGTCACAAAGCTACTAAATTCGTTACTCTCTGTAAGTCCAATGAAATTCTGATTACTTTTTCAATTAGAGGAGTGGGCTGCTTAAAAATAAATTCTGGAGACAGCACCGTATAAAAATTGGAAACAAAGTGACAGACTGGGAAATCACCTTGGAAATGCAGACTCACATGTTTAGCCTGAACAGAAGCATATAGGACTTGACTTCTGATCCATTTTGTTTTGAGTGTTTACTGGCAGAGGAGACAACTTGCTACTTTGGAGAAGTGCATCATTTCTCTTACCAGAAAGTCCATCTCTCAGCTGACAAAATTACAAATTGAGATTGAAACTGGTTCCTAAAAAATCCTTCTGTTATGGTAAATTGTACTTTCAGTAAAAAAAAAAACCCAGCACTTCACAGAAAAATTTCCAGCGAGATCAAATAAGACCAGAAATCCATTTCCTTGCTAACCAAATGATGACATCCAGGATGCTAACCCACACAGTTATTTACTCATGCCACCTAGCCTTACCTCATGCCACCTAGCTCAAATATAGATTCAAA
This sequence comes from Penelope pileata, assembly GCA_013396635.1. Classification (NCBI taxonomy): domain Eukaryota; kingdom Metazoa; phylum Chordata; class Aves; order Galliformes; family Cracidae; genus Penelope; species Penelope pileata. Next base: position 1,493,926 of record WBMW01002665.1, read on the forward strand.
GAATCTGCAGATTCTGCTAATAAAAATTGTGGTTTCCATCCCACAAGCCACAACAATCAATTAAGAACCTGTGAGGTCTATACTCTAGACCCTAATGAGGTTTTCAATGCCAATAAAGTGAACAGTATACAATACAGCAACCATGGATAGTCTCCTTAGCCTTTTGCTGTTTGTTTTGTTGTTGTCGTTTTTTTCTTAAGAACACCTTATATGCTGTTTCTGACATGACGAAACCTTGTGACTTAGATCAACAGAGGTGCTCCTACTAATCACATTTAACTGACAAGAAGAGAGAGGGAGACAGCTAAGACATGCTTTAAAAGGAATATTTAAATGGAGAGGAGTCTTCAAATCAATGCCCCCACCCTCAGCTAGCCACACTGGGTAACTGTTTTGCTAACTGAAATTACTTTGGATCTGTAAAGAGAGTGATAGAAGCAAGAAAATAAAGAAAACAGAAACCTTGATCCATAATGGGAACAAGAAGTCCCTCCATCTGAAGGTTCATGGAAACCCTACATTGACTTCTGAAGACTGAAGATAAGACTATGTTCTCAGCGTCAGCTCTGAGGCAGAACTCCCTTCATTTGCCTAGAGAGCATGAGACACATTTTTGAAGTTCTTGAAAAAAGCACCGCAGGGCATAAGAAAGGCTTCAAAAAACATTTCTGATAAACTATAACAAAGAAACTTCATATATTCAGCTCTCAGACTATGCTAAGGCACACTGACAACATTACAAGTCAATTTACCAAAGAAAATAAGGAAACATTAGTAAATACTTCTAAATTTACTGAGAATGGCTAAGAAGAAAACATGGAAGTTCTTGAGAATTTTGAACTGTAACTAAAGAAAGATCAAATATCTACTCCCTAACTGCATACCCCGTAGAGTTGCACTTTTTCTCAGGAACTACAGCATACGTAGCAACCCTGCAAAGGCGATGAATGTGTCAACTGTTTGCATTTCACACAGAAGCATCAGGAAAAGGTTCCTCGACAAATCATGTAACAAGTGATTATAATTTCTAAGCAGGTCTCTTGGTTCACCTGTAAAGTTTACTGGAACCAAGGAAAAATGGAGCTGGCTTACTGATAATATCTTCTAGGAGAAATCCTTCCTGAGAGGCGTCTCCTTCAGGAATGTTGGTGTGTATTTTCCAAGTAGGCATGCTTATACTGACCCCTGTGTTACTAGCAGCACACAGACAAAAGTCTCCACTTCTGCTGTTGTCAAAATTAGCACTGAATTTGCAAGGGAACAGTACCCAGCCACCAGCATGCAGAGCATCCTGAGAATTTCTTATTCTAAGCAGCAGTGACATTTTACTGCTCCTCTAGCAGCAGTACTGTTTGTCAGCAGCTAAAGCGTTTGGAGACACATGTAGACAACACGATTCAGAATCACGATGACCATAAACAACAAGGAGGCAGGATAGAGAAAAGCAAAGACACTGAATGATAGCAGCTGAAAACACTGCCTAAATATCTGGGTGGAGTGCTGCACTCCTGTTTCACTCATTTACATCCAGCAAGTTTTGCTATATCCTGTTCTGGTGAGTCACTCAGAGATCTAAAAACAAATGAAAAGACTTATTTCAGAATTTTTTCCCTTTTAATTAGATTTTGACAGATGTACCTGTCAAAAAGGACAAAATAAAGATATCAATCTTGTTTACAGTTCATTCAATTCTACTTCAGCGTCTTTGTTGGCCTTCAAAAGCATAACAGTTTGCTGAGACTCTCACTTAGCAGAAAGGTTGATCGACTGATCTATCTAAATAAAATGGGATGTTAGGAGAGTAAAAACTCTTCAGATTGGAATAAATCCTAAAATATGAGTGATTACATCTCAGAATAGTCCTATAAGAAGTAAGTACCATATCCTTTCGGTTATGCTTTTCAAGCGCAGCCATCTGCTGGGGCGAGGTTGGGGGGAACAGTCTCAGGCACCAATCTGAGATGCTGTACCTCCATGGACAGAGTAACTCCATAAATCTGTACCCCAGGGTGGTTTAGTGTATGTCAGTGCTGAAATATCAGGCAAAACTGAGTAAACAAATCCTCCCTGCTCTTCTTCAGGAACTGCCCACACCTGAAGACACAATGTTGACTGCAAGCAAAATAAATTGCATGCAAGGCTCACTCCTCGAGCTCCCTACAGTAAGGCCTCTGCTATGCAACCTCAGCAATCAGCACTGTGGCCTTTTTACACCTCCATGACTTAATCTCAGCAATCTTTGGATGCAAATTATCATAAAAGCATTATAAATGCATCATGCATTAGGTGAGAAACCACAGTGCTGTGTGATTGTCACGACTAACATTCAGGAAGCTATTAAGTTCAGGAAGCTATTCATTCAAAAAAGAGTTTTCAGGTGACACATACTCCAGGTGGCCCCTTGGCTACTGCTAGTCCTGATATGTGGCGTCTCTCAGGCTGGGATATAGGAAACTCTAAATGTTTAGAATTACTCGTACTCTTCAACTGCAACTGTGCTTATAAATGTGATGTTGAAGTGAGGGGAATGCTCTTCACATTAAGGCAGCTGCAAGCCGTCTAAAAAAAGCGTTCTGGAAATCAGCTTCCCTGTTTCCAATTTGACGTCCTTCTTCCTGTTCTCACTGCTTGCCTCTCAGGATGGTACAGTGTGACCAGTCACAAAGGAAAAAAAAGGAAGAAGAGTTAGGCATTTCTTACAGGGACGAGGAGCAGAGACGCTCAAGGGTGAATAAGTGCATGCTGCTGGCCTTTTGTGTGCACACACCCACATCCACAGTGCAGATGTTTGTTTTGGACCGGTTGCCCAGTAATGGAAGATATTCCCTTTATTAAATAAATGTCAGAAACGCTTGTTAAAAAAACACCATGGAACATATCAGGACAATACTTTCAGCTGTGACACAAAAAGAGGGAGGTTACCTCTGACTTGAACTTCAGCAACACAGGGACCATTGTTTAGGGCAGCAGGTACAGCTCTGCCAAGACACGAAGATGAGCAGCACCAAGACACAAGGCCTTACATTTTTCTTGCAAAATTGGCTTGCCACTCGAAAGTTCTGCAACATTGTGCCTTCAAATTCCTAAGATCCATGTCCCTGCCCATCATGCTAAGCCCTTCAACCCTGCAGAAAGCCCTGTGTGAAGCCCAGTTCCTGGCACACACATAAGCATCCCAGCACACATAGCAGGGCAGGAGATACAGGTGCTGCTGCTCCCCTGTTGTCTTTCACCAAGCATGCCAGGCTAGCTGCCTACATGGCACAAATGAGCGCCTTTGTGGCGGCTCATCCCCTCTGCAGTCACAAATTAAGTGTGTGCTCAGCAAGTAACCGTGAGGCAGATTATATTTAACAACCCAGTAGGGCAGAGAAGAGTACACTAGAAAGAAGCACTGAGAAGTGGGGTGCCATGTGCCGCTACCTTGGCTATTTTTCTTGGTTAATGTTTGCTGATCGCAACAAGAGCTAGCATGGCTTTCTTTTCACTCTTCTGACACTCTGCTTGGGAACCTGATTCCTTCAGACTTCCTGGCCCTTTGTACTCCTCATTGACCGACTCAACACCTCTGTCAATCCAGAAGTCCTGAACAAAGAAGAGAAACAGATTCTCTTATTCAAATAGCGGCGTGGTATTTTCACCACAGGAGATTTTCTTTTAATATTTTATACATGGATAGAGGTCAGACATCTTAGAAAGCGAAAAACATCTTGCAATTCAACCTATAAATGAGAATAAGGCAGTGAAAGATAGGAGATTTGAAACCACCTGAAGTTAAAAGAAGAAAAAAAGGAACTGCAATAAGAATCAGCACAATGACTTTTAAAAATGGTTGGCTAAAGTTAAGTGGAAGATATGAGCAATGCTCAAAAATGAGAAGTAGATAAATATACACAGGGATGAATAAACACAAAGTGCTGATCTCTGCTATGGGCAACTACTGAGTCCTAGATGGCCAGCTGCACTCAGAAAATCTACCTGAATAAGAACAGAATGCATACCACAGAAGTTACTGAGTGCAGTATAAATGCAATCATGCAAGGGAAAGCGTAAAAAACACCCCAAAATAACACAAATGTAATGGCATAAAATAATATCATTTGTAAGTGCTCAAACAATACAGTTGTATAATTATCAGAAACTAAGGGCAGCTGAAATAAATAATGCTATAAAGATATCACAGAAGAGTCCAAAGAAAGATTGTTGTTTGAAAAATATTTGGTAACAGACAATTTAAAGGAATAAAGAACAACGCTGAGATAAATATCTGTATGCATCACAAAAGGTAGCTATCACTTCTTAAGGCACTGAATCAAAGGAAAAGAGGTACTGGAGTTCCATAAGTGCAACTGCAAAGATCCACCAGGCTTGGATGGATAACAAAATTAGGCCTCTAATGTATTACCAAATCGATTTATTAGCCCTAAAATCTGGTACTGCAATTTAGAATAAAAAGTTAAAATGTATATTAACACTCAAAAGAGCTTCAAAATAGAAACTGTCAAAGGGGACTACTGAAGTTATGTTATCTATGTAGGGGGAAGACAAAAGCTCTCAGCACAACAAAAGTTTGTGAGAGACAGATTTTTTTTTTAAAAGCAAGTAGTTAAGAGGTTAGCTATTTCCAATGCAGAGGTGCACTGCACAGACCACTATGAGTATCAGTATCTAGCAAACGCACTGAAGATACAGGAAGGTTTCACACAGAACTATAGTGCTTGTTGTTGCTTAGCACTTTATAACTCTGTGGAGAGCTACAGGAAAAAAAAAAGGAAACTAAGCAAGCTAATGGCTGATTAATTACATTGCAAGCGAATGTAAAGTAGTATGCATGGACAGAAGCAGTACAAAATAGGTTTTTCCCCAGTGGTGGATATCAGATCATCAGACTTCTTTCTCAAAGATTCATTCTACAGGTGGGCTCAGTTCTACATCAAGTAATTCTCATAACTAATGGAAGATTTGTTACTCACAATGCAACACAGGAGGCAATTGTATTTATGCATACAAGTGCATCAGGGGGGTTTCAGTTTTCCAAAGGAAAACGCAAATATTTTCCACAGCCAATTTTAAAACGAGAAAATGGTAACTACATATACTATGTCATCCAATAAACAAAAATTAAAAGGAAAACATTACCTTTACAACAAACACCTAAAGTAACTTTGAAAGGGAACGCTCATTTTTTTCAATGAAAGTTCCATCCCTCAACTAAATTAGGTTGAAAGCAGTAACGTCACAGTAACCATATCACTCCTTTCCTTACAAATTTATGTGCTTGTTAAACTGGGCTATTAAAACTGAATTTTTCTACTACTTTTCCAGAACTACTTCTCTGGGACTGAACACAAAATTAGATGCACAACATGCAGAAAACTGCAATTTCAGAAATCCGTTTCAGCTCTCAACATCTGGACTTAGTTAAAATGACTGCAAACTGCAGGTCAAGTCCAGTGGATTAGGACCCAGCCCATAAAGCTGCTTAGTGTCCAAACAAAAAAGTCCAACCATATCTGTAATCCATGTCACACTGAGTCTATTAAGACCCAGCTGATCAGTAGCACTGAAGCATTTATACATTTCAAACAATGGCTGCTTCCCTATGGTTGAGAAAAAGAAAAAAGAAAACCAAACCAACTGACTAGCTTGGACAGGGCTGGGTTCACAGGCTTTGTGAATTGAGAGGGGGAGTGTATATGCAGGTAAACAACAGGATCATATTATTCTGATTGCACTCTGCACTGGCTGCTGAAAATGGGGAGAAAGAACGAGGAAGGGAAGATGCAGTCCTTTAACTCTTCCTTTTCTCCCAGGAAATAAGCTTTCTGTTCAGGAGATCAGGGTTTTTCTAATGTCAAACACAAAAGCATATGACATATTTTTCAACCTGAAAATGGACACCTAGGTAATATGCCAGTTCGGTAACATGTTCCTATTTCAGAAGCTATACATTTAAGACTAAAGAAATCTCATATGCAAAACTAAGATCTGATCAGTGAATATGTACTCATATAGTTTTACCTTTGTCTCTGTTTTTCTCCTTCCCTAATGAGTCCAGTTTCTTTCTTAGTGATTTCTTCCTCTTTTGCCCATCTGTAAGAAAAAAAATAGGAAATGTGTGAAGAGAAAGAACGCTGTACAAACTGTTGCATAAGCTGTATGTAGTGAGATGGCCATGGCACTTGTAGTCAGGAAGGATGTGGGGTTTATTTCACAAAGGTTAGGGACTGTCACAGCCTTTCAGCCCTAAAGAGTGCACTGGAGGACCAAATATATCCCACTGTATGCTGTTGGGCACAGCACATGTACTCATACAGCCCATGTGGCAGAACGGAAAGCTAGTTATGAAGACCTAGCCATTGAGACTGTTGCTGGATGCTGGACGCTCCTAATAGCAAATGGAGAGCAGGTAGCATAAACGCAAAAGGTACTGATCAGCCCCCATCCACAGGCACAGGACTGGAGGCCAGAGGTAGTGTTTGGAGAGGGAGGTGTGGAGCCACTGGTAGTATTTGGAGAGGGAGGATGACTAACCTCCAGGATAAATTCTGCATACCAGTCGTACCAGCTGGTTGATAACTGCCCACTCTCACATGACCCACCTGATCTGAACACACACTGGGTGCTTGTAGTTTGTGTACGGCATGTCCAGATTGGTTCAGCTGGATTAGTCTTGGAGAAATTATTGTTCTGACACTGTACATATCATCCAGGCTTTCACTAAGGTATTAAGGACTAAAGATTTTAACCAGCATCATAGGCAAGTCTGTTCTTGAAAGAATTATGTCAAAAGGTTGGCTATCATGATTTCTTTCAGCAGCATGTTTTATAATGAGAAGTCAACAAAAAAACATTTTGTTCGATCTCAACAAATACAAGAGATTAAGACATGGGCCTGCTTTAACTCGTACCTTTTTATTTTTTAGTTCTAAATCAATATAAAAGGTCTGACACATGCTTTAATACAAGTAATAATACACATAGGCACCACTAAAGCTAAAGGTTAATGGATACATACCTTTGCTTTACTGGTTTCGTAACATGGCAAAAAATCAAAAATGAACAGACAGTACCTGTGCTTCACTTTTACGGTTAGAAGGACACTAAACAATCTGCCTCAACATGTTTTTCTGGTTATGTAAGCCAGTGTCTTAAGGGGTCTTTCACAGCAGGGAAAAGACCACAAAGGACTGAAGTGGATCTCCATGGATTAACTCTCATCTTTGCAATTAGCCATAAGAGAATACAAGCCATTTCCTCATAATTCTCCTTCAACTCCTATTGAAAGGCATGCCCAGAATGTTACTTAGCAGACAGCCGGACAAATTCTGACTTTTTCTACAGCCCATTCATACTCTTTTACTTTAAAATCAAAATTTATTTTTGCCTTTGCAGCTTCTGTTCAGTCCAATCCACTTCCATGTCTGTACTCTGCATTTGTTTAGAGACAGCAAGCATATTCACTGCCAGCAGTCACTTAACTATAATACTGTTTCTGCCTCTTGAGGTAGATAGAAGTAGATTCTCATTTATGAGCTATATTAATACTCCTTTTTTCTGCACCTGCTCCAGTGAGAATTCGTCCATCTGAATTAAGGTTGACTAAAGTTCATATAGAATTCCAGATGAGATTTCAGCAATACAGTGGTGGTAATTCATTGCCTGATACGGTCTATGATTAGATTTTCCTTTTTCATATCCACTTGACAAGTTCATAACTCAAAGTCATACTTTGATTGATTAATATGCCCAGTCTTTTCACACCTTCTGACACTCTCAGTTCATAAGACTGAGTTTATTACAAAAATTCTTCTATTACCTCTTGGCAATATGAACAGTCAGTAGCCTGCTTACATAAAACTTACAGTACTGCTTGTTTTCATCCAGTTCCTACTACCACTGTGTTCTGACATATATATAATGCAATTTTTTATATATATATATATATATAGGGGTTAGAGTTATATATTGCATTATATTATATAATGCAATTATATATATAATTATTTTTATATTATTGTTCATCTTATAAATTCAAATTGCTGCTTCATATAGCCTTTTGATAAATGGCTTACATTTCCTTGGAGTCTTAGAGCCTTTATGCTGTGAAGACCTACCTATTGATGCTCTGACATTCCACTGAAGATTCCACTTAGACATAAAAATGAGAACAAAAGTTGAAATCGTATCTAAAATATATTGCTTTTATAATATAATTACAGAACTGTAACTTCTGAAGTGTTTTAGTGCTGCATAGTCAAATACAACAAATACCAGGAAAACGAATGCTATTCAATATATTACACAGAAACAAATGACACTTTAATATCCACATGGAAAAAAGACTAATGACTTGTAGAGCTAAACTATCAGTGCTTTCAATGCTTTTCAAACTATCAATGAATCTTGTTCTTAAAGGGTGATTCTTTCAATTCTAACAGTGAAGTAATTCAACAGTAAAAGACAGGTTGAGAGAACATTTTTGCATTTGTCTCTCCAAATCTTGGACTTTTGCATAGTGGTGATCAGACCCAGAGGATGTAATTCTGGAGATGGACAAGACAGAAAATATAGAAAGGAGTCTGTTCTGCGCAGGAATGCACTTCTAAGACAGAGACACAGCAGAACAATAGAAGAGACACACTTAACTTGGGCAAAGGGATGCACATCCGCTGAAGGCAGTGGAACCACAACCATTTAAACTTATTGTCTACCCCATGCCAACAGAAAAGGAGCTCAATATGAAAATAAGACTGCTAGGAATCTCAGTGAAAAGCTAAAGCTTAAAGGATCTGTCAAGAGGTCTGAGGTCAGCTTGAGTTCTCCTCTCGCCCCCAGCAAAAGACATGATTAATTACAATCTATATTGTGCAAAAACAAATATCTTTTGAAATGAGTGTTGATTTAGGTTACGTCAGATATGAGCATTGCTAAAATATTCATAATGTACTGAAGGACTTGTGCAACTGCAGCAGTCTTAAAAGCAATTCATAATAATAACACTTAGAACTTAATAACTGCAGTGTGCTTTGAGAATATAATTAATATCCAAAGCATTCTAAGAAACAGGCAAAGCATTACCTGTGCATAATACCTACTGTACATCTTAAAATGAATTAGCAAATATTTATGCATAGTACTATATTAGTCCAAAGTGCTATTAAATATGATCTGCTCTTCTCATTTGTGGCTTGAGCATGTTCAAATCACAAGTTGATAAAAGCCATTCATCCAGTTGATATATTCAGCCTTTTGTGTATGCAATTATCACTACGTGTCTCCTTTCTGTAGATCAGCAATATAGTGCAGTCTAACAGATTCTACTCAAGAATATTAGAAAGACAAGTCAAAAGTGCAAAAAGGCAAGGAAGTGTGAAGGAAGCTGGAATTTTCTTCTCTCTTTGTTAACCCACTGACTTTCCTGAAGAACATCTGCCAAGGCAGCTCTGGTTGATTCAGAAATGAACTTGGTTTGTTCAATACTTACTAATTTATATTTTGACTGCATTTTACACTACAATGCATACATCACTCTCTGGGCCTGTATGTATTAAGACTAACATGATGAATATTTAAAAAAAAAAACAAGCCCAGAATGAAACTCCTGAGTGCATATTAAATTGCTACGTGACCTGTTTTTCCAAAGTGGTGAGCCCTTCCAGGCTCACTTAATGCCAAAGAGACTTTTCTATTTGAAAAATTAGGTCATCTATTCAGGACTTTGTCAGTGAACCAAAGCCTACAGAACACAGAAGTATTTGCACTGATACAGTGACTTCAGACAAGAATTGAGGAATTGAGGACTTTGATTTCTGGAGTTATTCTTTCTGAAAATGTTTGGTTTAAGGTTGCAAATCATTCAGAGTGTCAAGACCAACACCTTTTAACTTTCAGTTACAGCCTCAAGATTTTGTATAGTTCACTTCAAGATCCAAATTTCAGTCTATATGGGTATATAAACTAGGCAACAAATCATTTTCATGCTGAGGATAAACCAATTTCAGTTTTTAAAAAAGAAAAAGGACTTATGTTTTTAATGACTGTTTGCTCTGTTGCTCTGTGCAAGATCACCTACCAACAACAAATGCAACTCAGAGAGAGGGAGAGCAGACTGAATCACAGAATCACAGAATCACAGAATTGCAGGGGTTGGAAGGGACCTCAAGAGATCATCGAGTCCAACCCCCCTGCCAGAGCAGGTTCCCTACTGCAGGTTGCACAGGTAGGCGTCCAGGCAGGTCTTGAATATCTCCAGGGAAGGAGACTCCACAACCTCCCTGGGCAGCCTGTTCCAGTGCTCCGTCACCCGCACTGTGAAGAAGTTCTTCCGCATGTTGGTGCGGAACTTCCTGTGCTCCAGCTTAAGGCCGTTGCCCCTTGTCCTGTCCCCACTGACCACCGAAAAGAGGTTCCCCACCTCCATTTGCCTCCCACAACTAAGATACTTGTAAACATGGATCAGGTCCCCTCTCAGCCTTCTTTTCTCCAGGCTGAACAGACCCAGCTTACTGAGCCTCTCCTCATAGGGGAGATGCTCCAGGCCCTTTATCATCTTTGTGGCCCTCCGCTGGACTCTTTCCAGCAGATCCCTGTCTTTCTTATACAGGGGAGCCCAGAACTGGATACAGTACTCCAGCTGAGGCCTGACCAGGGCAGAGTAGAGGGGAAGGATCACCTCCCTCGACCTGCTGGCAATACTCCTTTTAATGTACCCTAGGATCCCATTGGCCTTCTTAGCCACCAGGGCACACTGCTGGCTCATGGCCAACCTGTCATCTACCAGGACCCCCAGGTCCCTCTCCGTAGAGCTCCTCTCCAGCAGGTCATCTCCCAGCCTGTACTGGTGCATGCGGTTATTCCTCCCCAGGTGTAACCGCAATCGTGTTACTATTATTTACTATTTACTATTATTATTTACTATTATTAAACCGAATCGTGTTACTATTATTTACTTCCAGTACTCCTTTACTCATTCATGGAAAGTTACAGAAATCAACACGTCTATTTGGTAAGTCCAAGTGTTGCTCAGCATGAGCATGAGCAAAAAAAGGTGTATGGAATTTGTTCAAGGTGATGCAGTTAGTGTCACAGCTAAAGCTAACATTCTGGAACTCTTGGCCACCACTTTCACATTATGCCACTTAATAACCACTATACTGTGAAGCCCTAATCTAATTTTCTTTTGTTTCATTGTCTTTTTAAAAACAACATGTAGTAAAAACTACAACAACTTTTTTTTTTTCATTTTTCTGACGCTATTAGAGTATTACATTTTAAATGATGGAAGTGTCCTGTCCTGGCAATAAGCTTGAAGTGAACATGTAACAAAAATATAATTCTTCAAAATTTTCTTTCCTTATGCATGGGGTTATAAATCTTATGGATAAGCTACGTTTATAAATAATAAAGGTTATGGATTATTTATATGAGTATGTTCCTTTTATGTTACTTGTATGCAATAACACTACTTCTTGTTTAATCAAAAACATAATTCATACAGAGACTTTAAACTAATGTAGCTTTCTAGGTTTTTGACACAAGAAATCTTCTGTTGTTTATGGGGTTACTGAATAAAGAACACCTCCTACTTCCCCTCCATCCCACTATTTTATTGGCAGCTTTCTCTGCTTATGAGAATTGTGTTTCTTGTCCATTTAGGGAAGAAAATTTGTCATGTCCTACAATTAAGGGTTAGTTTCACACAGTATAAAGAGAGGAGTTATGTGAGAGAGCAATATTATACCCATAGCTCAGTTATGAAAAAAGAAATGGGTGAAAATTCTGATACTGTGATAGTTGTAAAATAATCCTTCATAGTAGCTATCTTCACAGTCATTTTCCTTTAACAGTTATTATTTTTTTTTCCCTTACATGTAATTATATAAAAATAGAATGTGCTTTTTAAAAGTGTAATCCATTCTGCCTTGAAAACGTCTACCAGTGGCATCCCAGAACACCACGCCTGACCTCTCTAGCGGACTCCCCTGTTGGGTCACTCATTAAGAACGATTCATTTCCCAAGTGCCAGCCTCCTGCACGCAGCCTGTAAACCAAATGTCAAGCTACATACCCTCTTGTCTGTGCAGTGCTGAAAGTGACACTGCCTCTGCAAGCAGAAAGTGTTGCTAAATGTTGATACAGCAGAAGAAAGAATAGATTGTGCTTCAGTCTCCCCTCCTTGCGCTGCATTTTTGGTTGCAATCACTTCTTTGGGCACTATACAAAGTGAATTTCCTTCTGGACGTGCACTTGGAGCTGCTCTACTGAAGAGCAGGGTGCTGGTTTTACTTAGCCATTCCTGTGACTATAAATGTCCATCTTGAATTATTTATTTAGATTAACGTGCACTGTCCCCATGCAGTAACACACAGAGCACTGCCAGCTGCAGCACAGGCGGAAGGTAAACATTGCCAACCAGAGGACTGGGAGCTAAAGGTTTTGGCACATCACACGCTGCGAAAATGGAAGGGCCGAGCCCCCAGGTATTTCCCATCGCTGTCTCCCTGTAACCTGTCCTCGGCAGTGCACACACACTCCCTTAGCAATGCAGACTGTTACACGGCTTCATCACTCTTTGACTACCTTCCCGCTTCTCCTTTGTTGGCTGCTCTCTTCAGTTGACTTTGTTTTAAATCAGCACTCCTTTGTGCCTGGCAACCTGCAGCTAACTGAAGAAACTTAAAGGCACCAGACAAAAGCATGCTTTTCTTCTCTTCCTCCTCAGCTCGTTACACTCTTTAGTAACCTGTTTTTATTGTGTCTTCTTCAGATATAGATTTACATAACGCTGTATGTGTAGTAGCCCTTTGGGATACTGCATTATTGATTATTAAAATGAAACACAGAGGAATTACAATGTGTTAATTTGCAGGTTTAAATGAAATAGCTGATGGAAGTTCAAATCCTGCCTTAGACATAACTTCCTTACTGCGCAACAGCAAGAATTCAGCTCTAGTGACATATGAATGGAACTCTTTTTCAAGAAAATATTCATAAATTGCCAGGAAACCTGCCTGGAACACAGAACTGCCAGAATCCTTACCTACTTCAAAAGAAAACTGCACCCCAACAGGGATGTGAGTTGTATCAATAAAATGACAGTTTACAAGTAACCTTATGTGATTCTGCTGCAATTAAAAAAAAAACAAACAACAACAACAAAATCAAGGACAATACAAAACTAAACACTCCATAATTTGGTTCCCAGGTATTTATCATTTTTGATGTTGTGTGGCTATTCTGAAGACAAAGATGATAGATCAATTTATATCAGCTAAGCATATGGTCAGAGGACTTGTCCTCTGGGAAAACACATCTAAAAGTGTAGTCCCAAACTAGAAGTAAATCCGGTAGAGTGAAAAATGCCCCGTTTCTATTGAACACTATTCTCAAGGTGTATTTCCATCCAAAAGAGTCATGTTTCAGCTTGCTACAGAAAAAATGTCACATCTTGAAAAACAGTAGGATACAGAGGTAGTCTCAGGCTGTAGTGAGATGATAGCTACAGATCCTCCTCCACAAACAAAGCTGACTCTGGGCAATGCTCTAATTCAGGCAGCAAATGCTACACAACTCCTATGGATGGAGGGATCATAAGAAAATACGATTCTTGACTACACTTTCCCTAGCGTACAGAAGGTTTAAATACTTTTCAAGTATATACGTTGAAAGAAAGTAACTCCTTGGTATTTTAAAATTTGTTCTTCCATGATACTCAGTCATGAGCGACTTTGCTAGCTGGTGGGTAAATGCACACGCAATGTGCTCTGATGGAGACAGTCAAACCTTGGTACAAACAGAATAAGGAACTCAGGCACTGGAGGGAGGTCTAGGCTGCAGAACCCACAGCCTGAGGTGCTGTAGTCCCTCTGGGCAGAAAGCTGCAGGTTCAATAGGTGAGCATGAGGAGAGCCTGGGGGCTTTGCTGCTGCCACTCACTTTACATGGAAGGCACTCAGACACCATCATGATGGGCAGAGGCAAGCGAGCTTTGAGAAAGAGAACAAGCCCTCCTTCGAGTGCTTTCATAACTGATAGTAAAATAGGTTTTAAACTGACTATACTACTACATCAAAACAAATGACAGTAAAAGAAAATATTTTGGCTGTATTAGAAAAAAAAAAGAAAAGAAAAAAGACAACAGGAGCCTTGATGCTGCAGTCTGAGATAGCAAAATTACAAATAACAACTCTAAAACTGCCTTCAGTCCACTGGAGGTGGGGAATATTGACTGCTTCCTGGCATCAACTACCTATAGAGAAAGTCACTTTATAATATAAGAGAGGAAAAAAGTACTTTCCTGCTTTTCCTAGCCAAAATGGCTCTTAATAAGAAGGAGAATTAACTTTAATCCCCAAAGGACAGGGTGGGCTAGGAGCAGAACAGACATGAAACTGCCACTAGCTGGCATTAATTTTTTTGAGTACTGATAAGCCGGCTTGCATGACCATGTTGGTAGGTGAAAGAGTAACCACGTTTCTTTATGTTTGCCTGAAAGAATTCCTTCAAGAGTGATCTCTGCATGAGCACCAGCTGAGCTCCTCGTGTGCACAGGGAATTCCCCCAGCTCTGGCATCTAGGGATCTCCCAGTGGTCACGGAGGTGCTTCCAGGCATCCAGGTCCCTTGTCATCATCTGACCATCGCTTTTGTTGTCATGAACCCTTCACTCGCATCTGAGATAAACAATTAGCCCAGTCCATAATACTCCTGGCACAATGCTCAGAGCCTTAATGAAGACATTAAATGAGAGTAACCTTTAGTGCAAAAAAGTGATACCAAGGTGCAGAAGATCTTTCACTGGACAGGCTCCAATAACTGAGACTCTATCCCTTTGAAAAATTAACAGTGGATCTTCATTCTAACAATGTTTCATTGTAATCATTACTTGCCATCTGTAGCATTAATCATCCTGCTTACTACACGTTTTTATTTATAAACAGAGACTGGTGTTTACAATGCAAAACATAGGGATAAAAGGCACGGTGAGAACTTCAGAGACCACTTCCTGCACAGAAATACGGTCAAATTTTTCTAATCTAGTCTTAAAAACCTTCAGCAGGAGATTAGGTCTCCATTAGATCTCCAGGTAGCATTTCCAGCATAAAAGCCTAACAAATCTATGCAATTTAGAATCTACAAAGCCACAGTCAGTGCTCATTTTCTGCTACCTCATAATGCTGAAAGCTTAATTAAATGATAAAAGAAAGAAGTGGAAAAGAAAAGAAAAAATGCAAAGACGTGCATTGTACCATAGCTCTGATTATATACATCTTTAAGTACTCATTTTATCTTTCCTAATAAGTATTTAGAGACATAACTTAGACTACTGGCACCAACCACAGCTCCACTGAAATCATGCATTTGAATAAACTTTAGAAACGAACTCTTCTACATAACGCAGGAAGAAATCTTCATCAGGTATGCTTCCCCAATGCACTTATGAACAGAGCAATATGCATAAGGTAACAAAAATGAATCTGACATTCAACTGAAAAGTTTAGAATATTTATACCAGAAGAATATACACGTCAAAGCAAACCTCTGACAAAGTCAAGAGGAACATGAGAATCAGTAAGTTGCAATGTCAGTATTCTTAACAGAGCTTCAGATAGAAGCTTCAGCAGAATCAACATACACTGATGTGGACTATTTGCAAAGCATAAGACAGTCTAGTTGAGAGTTCAAAAACAAAGGGGCAGGACTACAGTAAGTCCTGAAGACATATTTGGCAGAATATCACCAAGAATACTTCTGTTACATGAGGTGTTCTTGCAGTGATTTAGAAAAGAAAGAAAGAATTAAACAGAATCGATTTTCCAAACACTGTGTTTCAGAGTCTTTACATGCGCATTCTGGTTCCTAAAACTGTTTTACTCAGGCCATGTTTGAACTTTTTCAATATGTTCATGAGTAGTATTTTAAATTGAAACTGAGATTTTTGTGTAGCATAATAATACAGATAAATGCTGAATGAATTTATACATACTTTTAGTCATTACCTATTTTGAATGTACTATTAAGGAAATTACATTAGATAGGAATTTTTTAATATCTCTGAAGTAATTTCTAGACTCAATTGGACTTTACATACTTGAAACGCATGCACGCAGCAGTCTCTGACTCTGAATTTATACAAGCACTACCCTAAAGCCACAGAATCCAGTCTCTAAACAACACAAGCCCGCAGGATTACCCTTCCCTAAGACTGAAGACCTCTGGTCATAATTCTGCCTCCAATAACTGTTTCATGACATTTGTATATAGAAATGTTGACACAATATTTTTCTACCTTTGGAGTTTCACCAAGATCTCTTCCCTTCACTGAGATACCCACTGAAAGACAGGAGCCCATCTGCCACATCAGCTCAGCAGTGAAGCGTTTCTTTGATTTCCACTCGTCCCCTTCCCCCTCCTCCTCCTTCACAAACCACAGACACACAGCAGATAGCTCTTGAAAAGTTACACAAGTCTCACTTTTAAAGATGTTAACTCTCTCAAGGTAAACATTTATTTTTCTGTGTTCACAGTACCACTGATTTCACCAAAAAGCCTAGCATTTCGTACTCCTGCATTCCTATAGCACTGATCACATAATGCATGCTCCTTCTTGATCAAAGCTCCTATTTACCAAAATACACACTAACAATTAAAAAGACTTTTTTTCTGAGTATTGAGAAATGAAGCACTTGCCTTTAAAATGTTGTTCGCTTGCTTCTAACTGATGGAATAAATATGCTGAATAAAGCGTTCCTGACATAAACAAATATGTAATTCCTAGTATGTGATAGAAGAAAATCATGGAAATCAATTTGCTGAGCATTACACAGAGATTTTTGTAAAAGAGCTGCCTAACAGCAAAGCTAAAAAAAGGAGCAGGTGACTAAAGACGTTCTTAAGTTCTGAAGATACGTTATTTCTTCCTCTGTTATAGCACTAGAAAAATCATGTTCTTGCAAGCTTCAGATATTTCAAACTTTTTTCTTGTCTCAACTATGGCAAAAAGACAAATCTGAAAAAAAATCACAACTAGAAGTTTCTTCTAATTTCATTCCATGGAGAAGGAAGAAAAAAAAAAAGAAGAAGAAAAATGTTTTTTGGCTTCCTTATCTCCCTGCCTGGAAAAGCTTCTGTCACTTTCACTTTGACAAACTCCTGTGTAGCAGGCTACATGGCTGACTGCTCCAAAGACCTCTATCCTGCAGCTGGGACTTCTCCCAGCTTAAAATATTAAGCCAATTTTATTTTCTCTTTTCAGATTGAGAGAGTGTTTTTTCCTGGGAGGAAAGAAAAAATCCTTATGGAAAATTGGGATGTGTGGGAAAAAGAAAAAAGAAAAAAAAACCTTCCATCTTAAAGTAAGATGCACAGCCTTCATCAAATGCTCTGAGTAGGTTTGATAGAGCAAGGTTGATACAATAAATCCAATATTTACTCATACAGTGCCAGAGAGCAGAATTTAGCTTGCAGCCTTGCTTGTCTTTAATATAACCTTTATGAATATTGCTTTATTGAAAGAAAATCTTACAAATGCTGCATGGACTCAAAGGATCATGCTAGAGACAGCATTATATGAGAAGCATTTGCAAAACTTGGCATTAAGAGTGGTGCTAGTAAGCCTCTTTACTTAAAAGGGATACTACATAGCAGCACAAAAGCATCTAATCTCCTGGCTCCTCGAAGTACAGGCTACAGTTTACTTAGATGCTTTCTCCTGGTATAATTGTCTACACAGTATGTAATGTGGTCAGTGATTAAAAACAATGAGCAGCTTGGAGCCTTTACAAAAATGCAAGTCCAGACAAAAATCAAACTCACTCTTGGTGTTAAGGAAAATGGTTAATGAAATACAATGACGAGTAATGTAAGCAAAAAACAGATCCAAAAATCTACTCCCTGCCAAAATAAACAAGAAGCGGGGAACACTAACTCTGAATTCCCATTTTTATTCAGAGCTTAACTGGAACATATTGGGGACAAAGTGCACCAATGAGCAATAAAAATTCAGAAAACCCAACTACTTATGTTTTGTTCCATTTTAAAGACAGAGTTGTCTCAACACTCAGTCTATAATTATACATTTCAAATTTACCTTACTAAAGGAAGTCCTACAGGAGATTCATATTCAGTTCATATGAGCAGATGCACAGCATTAAACACCTGGTTAAAGTGGCTACAAAACTTGCATACAAAAATGTTCAACAGCACATGTTAAAGCAGCATAAGCAATAATCTTCCCTGAAATTATTGGGACTGTATTTAAGTTTCTAAATCCAACATGAGATCATATTCATTATAATTACAACTAACCAAATGAACTGAGAGCCAGCTTTGGCAGATGCTAGCTGAACACTAAAATTAAGGATTACCTTCCCTCTCTCCAACTGTCCCACTAAGTCTAAAAAGAAATTACCTCAGAAAGCAGAACACTTGCTGTAATTACTGACGCTGCTGTGTATGACTTAGCTGCTGTTAATGATAAGTAGTTGTGTGTGTATACATTCTTGTCATGGGTGGCAACAATACAGTAAACAGTCCTCTTCGTAAAGGCAATTCATTTCTTTTATTACACTTGGTACACTTGCTAAAATAGCTGGATAGCATATTATTTTCAGCTCTGGAAAGTGAAGACAATTCTGTGGCTCACCTTCAGAATTTCCCTCCAAAACATTTGGGAAACATTAAAACAATAAACCCAAAGGTAAAAAGTAAACATATGCAGCACTTGTACCATAGCACAAATGTACTTTGGAATGCGGTGTTTGTTAAAACAAAAATACTACATCAACCTAACATTAAGGTTAAGACCCAAGCCAACGAAAGCAAGATAAGTCATCAGAGATGGATGTTCTCGCCTTTATCCAACCTACTGCACGTGCTGTAATATATTGCATCTGATTAACAATCCTGGGTGAACACAGTACATCAAAATTCAATGCTAGACACATCAATCTCGTATTTTGAAGATAAGATTGGAATAAAGATATTTTACCAAGTTATTTTGAAGGTATGAGCCTGGACTCTTATACTAAGTCTTCCTACAAAAAATTAAGCTTGATAGCATAGTAGTAGTCTACTGAAACAGGGGTTAATATTGGGATTCATTAACATTAATTATAATAGAAGAATGTTATATGAAAAATAAAAACATACTTTTAAGTTCCCTAGACCAATGAAATCTGATCCAGTATACATGGAAATAAAAGATCCAGCATCAATTTTCCCTCATCTGAAATCCTGTCCTGAAATAATTTAGAAATTTAGCAAAAAAAATGCCTATTAACAAAAACAGCAAGATTTTGTGAAGATCTATGCATAACCTTAGATAACATATATCCCTTGCTGACTCAAATTCTACTTTGTCCATGCTAAAGCAGTATGTCCTAACTTTCACAGGAGAATCCATTATAACTTTTCCTTTCTCACCCCTCTTTTTGAAAAATAAAGAACTCCTTTTTCTAAGTAGGAGTTTCTCCCTATCTCAATGCCTCATAACTGACTAGTTCTACAACCTTCTTTAGTGCAAGAACTTCTAATTCCTGCTTCTCCTGAGACTTGCCAGTATCTTCTTCTCCATCTTCAACAGTCACTTCAAAGGTGACATCCATTTAAGGATGGACATTAGCATAATGAGAGGCCTCATCAACTCTGCAAGCTGATGCTACCTTAAGCTGATAGATCCACACATTCCTGATAAACTATTACAGAGCTAAGAAAACACAGCTACAAAATGAGCTACTCCTTGAGCCAATATTCTTACTATGGGATTTAGGGGACATTTCAATTCAAACATCAGTGGGGCAAGGGACAGGACTCTCCTGATAGCAGTGGCTATTTTGATTTGCTGAACCTTTCTGGAGCCAAGGGACAAACGACCACACCAACCAGGCCTCATTCTGCTTATCACTCCTTTCCCCATACTAAAAAAACTTCTTGATGGCTAATCCAGCCACACACCCAAGGCATACATAAGCCTAGTTCTTTGCTTCTTGATTTCCTCACCCACACTGAACCTCTTGCCTTGTGCTGAGACTGAAATTTCTGGTGGCCAAAACCACCACACAGCAGCCTGCAACAAAACAGAGCCTTGATTCACAGCAGGAGCTCTGAAGGATAAGTGCAATAAGAACATGGATAACAACCTGATTTAACTACTGCAATGATCACCCTTAAGAAAAGAAAATAAAGATCCCTTTCTTCCTCACTGGACCAAAGTCTTCACCCTCTGTTCCCAAGGGATTCTTTCTCCAGCCCTAGCAGCCAAAGCTGGACAGGAATAAGTGGAATGTTTTCATCTAAATGTGACCTTGGGCAGTTTTGTGGTGACGAGCACTACTGCTAGCACCTCTGCTGTATAAAAGTAAAAGCAGGATTAAACCAAAAGCTCAACCATGTACGTTTGCATATTACACCAGTACATGTACACCTACGTAGGCAACACAGAATTAGTAGCAAGAGTTTCCTTTTTTCCTCCTGCATTCTTTGCTTCCACAATACCTCCTGCCCATTTCCAAAGCTGGGAAGACAATAACACAACCTGCTTGGGGCTGGTGAGAACATAAGCAGCCACAGTGTCTTTTTGAATAAAGAGAGGTGAAAACTGCAGCTTGGCCCTAGGACACCCAAATCCTACTTGAGTTAATACAGATAGGTTAACATTGTGTCTTAAAACTGAGACAGATGCTTGAGGAGCTGAGTTAGGGTTGGTGCCCTAACTCTAACTGATAAGGCCCTAGCAGCGCCTACTGGTGCTCCCAAACACAGACTACAAGAGGTTCTTAGGGGCTCAGTGAAGTGGAAGGTTATTATTGTGCAAGTATTTCCTACGCAACTGTTGAGGAAACTGCTCCGAACAAATCTCATTCAATACCTTCTCTGCCCAAGAGGTACCTGAAGCTTATGAACAAAGGGAAAGAAAAGAAGCTTTTTGTCCTCCTTTCATACATGTTTTACTTTGATAAAAGCTATGAGACTTGAGTTACTAAGCATTTTTGGTTTTGTGTAGACATGCTGTAAAAGGTTCATTTTACTACTTGCATCAAAGTACACAAGCAAATGGAAAGTCAGAAAGATTTAAGCACATACCTAAAGTGAATTTCATCACAGTTTTTTCCTTTCTCCTATTAGAAAGAGATTCTACTTCCTTGAAATTAGAAAAGCATAGTATATTCTAAACAGTGACTGCAAATAAGTTGCATCAAAAACTTATTGTTATGCCATTTGGAACACCAGACAGCAAATTATAAATCTTCTACAGAGTAACTGCATTAGCAGATAAACTAATGCTCTGCTTGGAATTGATAATCTCTTGTAATTTAACACATTAACCTAGAAAGAGTACAAACGATTCTTGGTATAGTTATTGCTGGCAGAAGAGGGAGTGACATGGAACTCAGAAAGGTGTTGACAGGTATGAGGCAGAAAAACATGAGAATGAAAAAACAAATCTGAAGTAGCTCTGTCACACATACAAAAATAATGACTCTTGATGCATTTTAATTCATTCTAATTGCTTACTGAAGTCCAGCCTTTCTTATTTTAAATGACTTGTTGGTTAAACTACTGTGGGGTCTGTGAATAAAGAATATTTAAGTAATCACTGTCAGTAGTGTGCTTCATTAAGGGCAATGGCTGCAATACAAGTGGAGGAGAGGGATTACATACCAGGTATTACATTCTATGCATTCCTCTCTTAATGTGGGAATGGCCCGATGGGCCCTAAAAGGCTAGCTGCACTTGCTGTGATGAAGTGGCCTTTTGAGCATGGGTGAACTGCAACATTATGAAGCTACCAGAAGTGTTATGACCTGATGTTACTGAGACTGCAAAGATAAGGCAGACACTTCTGTACTCAGACTCAACCTCCACGCAAGCATGCTTGGCACAAACACTTGTTACCCAAGAACAATGGGGTTTTACTTTCCATCAGATTCATGCCAATAAATGTAATTACTAAAATGCTTGCAGAAAGCAAATGCCCAGTTCTAGTGTCATTCATTTGCAGCTTTTGAAGAACAGGCAAAGAACCTCAAAGAATCCCAACATTTAAAAGAGTATTCTATATTTTCTAATATATAGATTAACCCACTAACCTCTGTTCCTGAATGTTTTCAGGCGACATTCACTGAAGTAGAAGAGCTGTGGAGCACATCTTTCTATGCATGGATATCTCCAGTCCCAGACAGCTCCCTCAGCTCTCTCAAACATACCGTACTAGTTCTTCCTGTAAATTGGCTCAGTACGTCACCTTTTCTTGTTTATTATTATTGTATTTGTGTTTTGGATGGGTGGTTGGTTTGCTTTGTTTTGTTTTTACAGAAAATATTTAACAACCTTCACTCTGTTTTTAACTTGGGACACAAATGCTGTGACTGAGTTTTATCTTACTCGTACTCCTACATGCCAGGAGTACCTGAGCAAATTTCACACTGCTAAAACTTGAAGTTCTCCATTTACACAGCTCTGTGATGTTAGCACATTAACTGGATGGCTGCCTCTACCCTCTTACCACACTTTTGCGTTCCACACCATTCAGAAGCGATGAGAACATGAAGAGGAGTTCTGAATTGTGTCTGCAAAGGGCCTAAACTAAACAATTCTAGGGCCAACATTTTTATTAGTGTTCTGGATGCAGGAGTGAAATGCATCTTTAGCAAGTTTGCTGATGACACTAAACTGGCAGGTGCTGTTGACTCTGGAGGGATGAGAGGCCTTGCAGAGGGATCAAGACACACTGAAGCAATAGACAATCAGCAACGGCATGAAGTTCAACACAAGTAAACATTCAGTTCTGCACCTGGGATGGAGCAATGCCCACACAGGCACATAGGAGATGAGTGGCTGGGGAGTAGCTCAGCATAAAGCGATCTGGGGATGTCAGTGACAGCAGGCTCAGCATCAGCCAGCGGTGTGCCCTGGCAGCCAAGATGACAAATCACATCTGGGGGGGCATTAAACACAGAACAGCCAGCCAGTCAAAAAGGTGATTCTCATAGAATCATAAAATAATTTGGGTTGGAAAGGACCTTAAACAGAAAACATAAAAAAGATGTTAAATTACTGGAAAGTGTCCAGAGGAGGACAACAAAGCTGGTAACATGTCTGGAAGGCATGTCCTGTGAGGAGAGGCTGAGTTCTCTAGTCTGGAGAAGGGAAAGCCAAAAGGCAACCTCATTGCTGTCTACAACTTTAGGAAAATTGTAAGACCATTATCTTTAGGAAAACTTTGCCAGGATTCACTTTATATGGTGCAGATGCCTAAAGTAGTGATGCTTGGCTTCCTTTAGAGCCAATACAGAGCTAGAAAATAAACACTTGTAGGGCATGATCTGTCTGGCCTGCATAGATATGCACTTTTAGATATAAGAAAGTACAAGATAAGTCTTTTTATTTCAACTGAATATCAGGGGATCCTAGCATGAATAGGTCTGATTTAGATTTTCTGCTCTGTCGGCATCTGCAGATGATCCCAACCCAGGTGGCCTGAGTTGGACGTAACAAACAACATTACTAGTCATTTTTGCAGTTATAGTGTTTAAACAAAAAATGAGTTAGAAGAGACAATGTCTGTGGAGTAAACAATGTAGTATTTTCTCCTGTTTGTTACTGTGATATGAAGTCAGTGGCTTACGAAAAGGAGGCTGAGCAATCTAAACAGAGATGGTTTATCATGCCCTTACCTTTGGGGATAGTAATCTGACAGCCCAGGTCATAGTCCTGCTGCAGCTGATAAAAAGCCACTTCCTGCAGTCGAGCACGCTCCAGCTCTGAGAGGCTCTGAACGGGAACTGACTTCAGCCGAACGCTGCGCCCTGACATGCTGTTCCAAGTGAAATCACCCTACAGGAAATCAAATGGAAAAATATGAAGCATCATATGGTATGCACAGTTTAATAAACATAACCATTTCTTCTACTGCAAGGAGAAATAGTGCAGGTCCTCTTTAATAAAAGGCTGTTTTCTTGGACTTCTCTAACTTTTCAAATATCTTTGTTTTCCTAAGACCAACATTCCTTAAAAGGAGTACAGACATGCAAAACAAAGTCAATTTTGCCTGAGAACATTTAAACAAGCATTGTTGCAAAAACACTAGGATTCCAGTAACCAAAAGCACAAAGCAGCATTTTTGAAAAGTCATTATAATGTATGTGTTACAATTTATACAATAAAACAACATGAGATATGCTACATTTCTGCAAGGTACCAATTACGTCTGGAAACCAAATCAAAAGCTTTGTAAGTTTTATCTCCCACATTTGATGACATATACAAAAAGCTATTCTCATAGCTAGTATTTACTTGAGGTGAGAGAAGTAATCATCAGTCAAACAGATGTGCAAGCACATCGAGAAGCTGAAAGACTAACAATTAACTTGAAGCAAGAATATCAGAATTAATCAAAGCATCATTAAAGAACACGTTTTTGCACTACAAGGAGAGAAAGAAGAATCTGTTTTTCATTCTAACTGCATTAAAAAATAAACATCAAACTTGTCAGTAGGTATAACTTGATGCAGCTGTAGATAATGGAAGAACTCTGATTTACATCAGCTGAGGTGTAAAATAAATCCATCAGCCTGCCCTTCATCACTACTACGTGGTAGGCTTACAAGTAACAAACTTCACTCTCATTTGGAAGTACCTATTTTAAGTTTAAATTTCAACATCTGTACCTTCACTGCATACTCATTTTCCACCATCACTTACAATTCATCTATTCTGCACACATATTCAGAGTCAAAGGACGCCAGCTTACTTTAAAAGACATTGGCTGAAACTCCTTATTATGAAGATAAGTAAAATTTGACTTTATTCAGCAGCTCTGCATCCTACTGTATGGAAACATCTTCGCACATGTGTTTTCATATGACACTGTGACCACAAATGTACCTATATATATACGTATGTACCTATGACAGTGTGTGTGTTCACATATAGAATCATAGAATGGCTTAGGTTGGAGGAGACCTTAAAGATCACCTGGTTCCAAGCCCCCTGCCATGGGCAGAGCTGCCACCCACTAGATCAGACTGCCCAGGGCCCCATCCAACATGGCCTTGAACACCTCCAGAGAAGGGGCATCCACAGCTTCTCTGGGCAGCTGTGCCAGTGCCTCACCTCCTTCTGAGGAAAGAATTTCCTCCTAGCATCTAACCTAAATCTCCCCTCTTTCAGTTTAAATCCATTCCCCCTTGTCCTATCACTATCTACTTGCGTAAAAAGTTAGTCTCCATCCTGCTTTTAGGCTCCCTTTAAGTACTGGAAGGCCGCAATGAGATCTCCCCGGAGCCTTCTCTTCTCCAGGCTGAACAAGCCCAGCTCCCTCAACCTTTCTTCATAGAAGAGGTGCTCCAGCCCTCCGATCATCTTTGTGGCCCTCCTCTGGAGCCACTCCAACAGATCTGCATCCTTCCTGTGTTGGGGGCCCCAGGCCTGGATGCAGTACTCCAGATGGGGTCCTTACAAGGGCAGAGTATACGAGGACAATTCTCTCCCTCTCCATGTTGGCTGCCCATCTTCTGAAGCAGCCCAAGGTACCGCTGGCCTTCTGGGCTGTAAGTGCACACTGCTGGTTCATGTCCAGCTTTTTGTCCAAGCCCTTCTCCACAGGACTGCTCTCAAGGAGTTCTTCTCCCACTCCATACACATATCTGGGATTGCCCCGACCCAAGTGCAACACCTTGCACGTGGCCTTGTAGAACCTCATTAGGTTCACATGGGCCCACTTTTCAAGCTTGTCCAGGTCCCTCTGGATGGCATCCCTTCCTTTTACTGTATCAACTGTACCACTCAGTGTCACCAGCAAACTTGCTGAGGGTACACTCAATCCCACAGTCTATGTTGTTGTTGATAAAGATGTTGAAGAGCACTGGTCCCAAGACAGACTCCTGGGAGACACCACTCATGACCAGCCTTCACCAATGAGTCAAGATCAATCACAAATATGCAGCACCATCTAGCAATGTAGATGAAGGAACAACACAAGTCATTAGGTAATCGTGATAGATGAAATTGTCACCTTGATCTGAACAATGGTGTTTCAATGAATGTACTACACTCAATATTGTATGTTCATGTATGTCTATTTACATGGACCACATATGCAAACTTTTGCATTAGCCCAGGATTTGACTACTGGAATTTGGTTTTTGCTTCTTCATTTCTTGCTCTTCTACTGCCTCACTGTTGACTAGCTAGATTTAGTAGTCTCAGACTAAAGGGTTGCAAGGTGACGTTAAAACAAGCTGACTAGCTTAACTCAAGTGAAACCAAAGCAGAAAGATTCATATAAACCTGATTTGAAAAACTGCAAGTAAATGCTTAAATTTTTTAAAATGCTGTTGTCATTTATAGTTAAAAGGGATCAAGAACAGAATCCACCACCAGACAATATATACTAAGAAACCAATTCCTTTCCAATCACGATAATACAGAAGAAAAAAAATTTACAAGTACAGGAGTATGCAACTCAATCCTCATGAACATCTCATGTACAAAATGTTCTACAGTCAAGCTGGTAAAAAAGGGGAAATACAGGTCTTTAGGGTAGATTTTTATGGATTTTAACTAATCTTCTTTGAGATGAGCATTTTCATAAACAAAAATAACATAGATGGACTTTTTTATGGCAGACATAACTTGGATATTTTTATTTTGAAATGTGAAGGCATGAAGAATACAAAATTATGTGGTAACAGCTTATTAAGTCTGCAAACTTTTTAGGACATATCCTGTTTCCTGCAGAGCACAAAAACCAAGGAATCATATGGGGCTTTTAGGAACTACCACAAGCTAAATAAATATTCCTTAACTGGAATTTTGCATGGACACATGAATTATTGCTCTTTTCGGATAAAAATGACCAGGGGCAAATCTAACTCTGGAGGTAATTGCACCCTCTGCCTCACCTCAGAGCTAGCTTCATAACTGCTGGCAGAAAGCTGTCTCATGCAATGTCACAGCTCAGCTGTTAGACCCAGCCACATGAGTTTAATTCTTAGAGACAGCGCTTGCTGGCTCTGGGACAGCATGGCATCAATATTCCACTTTTGGGACCCCAGGAAGCCTCCCTGCAGAGTTCTGCTGCTTTATATGAACAAATCAGCCAGCTCAGCACTGCCTCAGGAACTCTACCCAGGCTAATTTTTACCTTAATATGGGTGCATCTCATCTCTTTTAAAAAATACATATATATATTTTTTTAACATGTCAAGGGTTTACAACCAAGCAAAATAAGAAAGTCCCTGACAAGATGATGAAGATTGTTCCTTTCAACCAAGATTTTCATCCTGTTGGTCTGAAAGCTCCCAGAACATCTCTGGCACTCACTGGCTTGGCCTTCCTTGGCTAAAAATGGTCGGATGAAAGCTCTGCATTCTCAAACACCACGACAGATTGTTAAGCAGCAAAAAAGAATTTGGAATTGCTCTGCCCAGTTTCTGTGTATTACAGAAGACATTCCTCCTTTATACTTGATGTGTTTGATAAAATCTCTGCTAGGTCACATTAACATAGGTTTCTACTATGCTAATGGAACACATGATTAATTAACTGAAATATTTTTGGAAGATCATGTGTTAAGGGCAGTGGAATCTCCCAATCTGCTAAAGCAGAGGCTAAATAAATGTTTCCTTGAAAAAAATTGTTTTATTTGGCAAATAAATATCATAGACTTCTATAAGCCAAAGTGCAATATTTTATATTTTAAATTATTCATAGACTCCTATGCTTTGCAGGACAGAAGGTAAATTAAAAGCTTCATCTTCCTTCTAATGCACTGTGGAATTTTTACATACAGCCAATAAATTACTGCAAAATCAACCAGGCTTGGGAGAGGCCCAGAAAAGTCAAGATACCTTTGAGAAGGGGTACAAGTACACTTAGACAAATCCCAACTGCATAAAGCTATGCTCTGCTTTGTGGATCAACCAAAGGAGGAAAAGGGCAGGACAGACACAGCGAACATTTTCTGTTTCTCCCTATGAGGAAACACATTTCATCAGCCTCCTTCAACTAATAGCCTGATACAGCTCCTTGAAGAAGCTTAAGAGGAGAAAAGATTTTTAAGCACCAAGTCAGGGGGATTTGTTTTTTAAGTCCATGCCCTGCACATGTGTTCAGACACACATACACAGCTTTTTCTCTATTTAGACTGTAGGACTAGTTAGAACATGATTTGCAAGTGGTTCCTTCATCAGCGAGAAGGAAAATAAACAGCAGTGAAGACTGTAAACAGAAATATTGCTCTAGGATAAAGTGATCAGCCTGATAGGACACAAACTGTTAACTGCAAGGGTGCTTTCATAATTGACTTTTACAAAACCTTAACCAGACTCAAAGCTTTTTTCAGTTTCTTCCGCCAACCAGTCACTTCTTTTCCCTCACAAGTCTACAGCTTCAATCGCATTTTTCTCTCTGGCCCTCCCACTAACATCTAACATCCTTCCTCCACAGAACCAAGAAGTTCACTTATCAGGCAGATGACTCAGCAGAGAAGAGGAATGATTAACTGCATCTTGTGCCTTTGAGAAATCGGTTCGCTTTTCCCATATTTCTTGTCCACCGTCATAAGCACTTTTTAACAAGATACAGACTGCAGTTTTACTGGTATTCTTGCAAATGTTTTCTGTAGGGATTGGGTGTCCAGTGGCTCTGAAGTAAACCCAAGTGGTACACTCTGACTTAAGTAACGCTATGTGCTTAAATTACTCTTAAGCATGTGTAGGCTATTCTCGTGTACTTGACCTCCTTCCCCTGAGCCTCCAACACACAGTCTTTGAGTTCTATTAGCAAAGTCTCATTCTTCTATCCTTTGTACAGTTCAGAAACTGGCTGACAAGTACTGCAGGGAATCCTGAATGAATTGAATACAATCACACTGGCCATTACCTCTGTTAATCACTATGGAGCTTTAAGCTTTCACGAGTGACACGGACTGTGCACAGGGCAGGAAATAGGAACCCCCTCACACACATGGCAGTTTTAGATAATACAGTATTTTAATGCAAGATGCAGAAAGCAATTTCTATCTTACCGCATTATTGTCAGTGTTAATGGCTTCAGTCTGTACTCATTTAGGTAAATGCCGTTATCAGATTAGCTGTCTACTTTTCATTAGTCTTTTGCTGAAACCATTTGAAAACACTAAGATCAAAACCAATTATACCTCCTTGTTTTTCTCCTCCCTTAGGAACATTTAGCCATGTGTTTATAGCTAGATATGTCTCCAGCATAAAAGAGTTCAGTATTTTCCATACAAAAAGATTGTATTGCAATTAAAATGTCTTAATTTTATTTGCTCAATTACTTCTTTAAACTTTGTGAAATTGTGTATAATTACTATTTTTTAAACCTTTCACTTACATAGGTAATTTATTTCAACTCTCTCTAAATTCACTTTCAGACTTGTCAGCAATAAGCCCTCAGATTTTGACAGTTCATATTCCCCCAACACAATCTGGATGTCTGTATATGTAATCCCTCTCTTCCTCACTTCCCTGCAGCTGCTGTTGATGGGAAGCAAACCCTGCTCAGATGTAACAGCCTTTCATTCTAGCTCCTTCACGTGAAATCAGGGTATAGAGCAGAGCTCCTGGCAGGGTCAGAAAGGAAGAGAAGGGGGAACAAACTACAGTAAATATCCAGCATTACACACAGTTAAGGATCAAATGTCTAGTGTTTTAGTGAAGCCATCCTCAGATTAACCAAGAATTAGAAAACACCTGGATGGTACGGGTGTGCTACCCCATCTCCAGATGCTTCTCCAAAGGCAGCACAGCTAGAGTGGAAGGCAGCATATTTGCTTCCAGATTCCAACACAAAATAATGCAACCTAGAATACTCTGGCTTTTCCAAACAGAGCAGGCGTCAGAAAAGCCACCTCCAAGGCACTGCTGGTATGTCAAAAGGAGACAAGCCTTTTGGACAAAATGGCATCTCTAAATACATAACTAAGAATGAAGGAGCACAAGAATTACTGCACGACAGTGAGGCATTCAGAGGAAGGATCTGAACACAGACATACAAAGCATGGGGCCCCAATGATTAATCTTCATTATGAAAGTCTGACTTCATTAGCATCATTATCTAGGGTGACATCCTGTTCCCCCTGACATCAGTGGAAAAATTATTATTGTCTCCACTAGGAAGACAGTAGGTACAGTCTGATGATCTTGTGTAGTATTTTGGACACTCGCATGAAAACTGGCTTATCTCAAACTCTATTATGCATATTAAATAATATATGTACAGAAAAAGCTATTAGTTTTGGCAAAAGATCACACTTCACAAAGTAGTGCTTTAGGTATCACAGTTATTTAATGGCAATTAATACAACTGTGGCATTGCTAAGGACTGGCACTTCCTCACCGCTGGCTGCATCCTGTCTTGTTCCCCAAGGCTGTGGACTGGAAATCGGGGCACTTGGGCTCTGCACAGCAGGCAGCCCCTGGGGGTGCTGGCAGGCTGGTATTCCCCAAAGGGCAGGCAGAAGGCACACACCCAGCAGAAATATGTCATCAAGCAAGACAGCATGGGCCTATACCCAGGTAAAGAAACACAGTTCAGAATACAACAATGTAATTTCCAATTANCCCTTCTAACTTTAGTCTAAGGATAAACAGGGAACGGAAGAATAAGCGTGTTTTCACAGCAGCATTAAAATTGCTAAAATAAAGGGGAAAACATTTCCTGTTCTTCTAGGATCAACCTCTCCAAGTTTTTCAAATGCCTCAGGATACTATTTCATGTTTAGAATAGTTAAAAGCATTCTCTTTAAAAATACTTGATGTATAATGGAGATGCACTTCATTCCTTTTCTGACATTTTTAAATCAGTCATACGTATTAAAGGTATTGCCTAGAAAAGTGCTCATCCCTAACATATCCACTCTGCACTGAACTTTTTATATATCAAGAATGCCAATCTCCATTAAAGTGCATCAAAAAACCCACAATCTTCAGAATGTCTTACTTCAGTGGATATCAACATTTTTGGAGGAATGTATCCAGAAGCATTACAATCAGAGCCAAAAGGGTTTGAATACATTTGTGGAGGTGCCAAAACAGAGACAGAATGCCTCAAAAAACCTAACTCCAAATGTAGTCGAAGTTTTATTGTACTTCGTGTGAACAGAGTTCTGTGTATTTTTGTCAGTAAAGGAGAATTAAGCCACATTGCTTTGCTGCTGATTGAGAGTACATGCACAGTTGTCACATCCATGCAGCAACAAGCTACACTGCAGTAACTATACAGCCTGAGACCGAAGTAATGATCTATACTAAAAAAAAAAAAAA
>WBMW01002665.1:1525250-1570515 GCA_013396635.1 Penelope pileata
AAAAAAGTGTTTTCAGCAATCTCAACAAAAGAGATCTGAAATAGCCTATGCTGATTAAAGGAATAAAATTCATTCCTTTCATCAGGTCTCATACTGTTTTTGACAGGTTGCTGCAATGTTTTTCTCAAATGCAAAAAGTTTCCTGCTTGACCAGGAATAACGTGAACTCTGCCAGCTAATGGCAGCTGACCTCAAATCCGATACAATAGCTCCACGAATATTATTTTTAGTGGCAAAGTTGCCTAAAACAGACCCTGCTCCAGCTTCTGCTACCAACACAAATATGCTCCTGCTCAGCGTTCACTCGCATGTGAAGCTGAACAGCAAGCCATAGGCTCTGTCCATATTTTCTTCTCTCCCAAATCGCTAAGTCAGTGGACTCGGTTCTGAGGACAATCTCTCCTCTATTCTGCAAATTAAGGAGCCAGAGCACATACTGCAAATACCAATGGACAGTAGAACTTTCATTTATACTACACTCACAGAAGCATACATACAATCATTTAGATTGGAAAAGATATCCAAGATGACCGAGTAAACCACCAACCTACCAAATCCCTTAGTGACACTTTCACATGTTTCTTGAATACCTCCAGAGACTGGGTCTCCACCAGTGCTCTGGGCAGCCTATTCCAATCCTTGACCAGTACTCTTTTAAGTTCCTATTAAATGCAAAAACTTCAAATTAGATTTTGAATATGAAATACTGCTCTTTCTTCTAAGCCTAATGAGGTTAATGTTAAGTATATGAAAACCCAAACTATATGGTAAATGCATTTAAACAACTTAGATTAAACTAATATAAGCATAAGTCCTATTTGTAGATTTATTTATCCTCAAGTAGTACAACAATGTCCGTGTGACGCAATAAGGAACACAGTATCTTCTGCTTTCTGGCTTGTTTTAAACGGGGATATGGAAAATTGCTGTGGACTCAGCTAGTACAGAAGTTAGCAGTTTATGCATCCAGTAACAAGTATTAATTTGATGGCAGCAAATGTTTTGAACAGACTAGGAGTGGCATCTACTTCTATTATATTCCATATAAAAGAAAAAAAATCCCAACAATTTAGAGAGAAGTAAATGACCTACTGTTTGCAAGAAAGAATGTACAAGAGTGAGAACACACCATCATTTCCAAACATTCAAACATCGTATCAACTCAGTATTGTACACAAGATTTAAAAACATACAAGTATTTCAGCTCACCTTCTGGATTTTGAGCTTTTAAGATAAACAGAGATTGCACCATATGATTTGAGTGTACCGCTAAAATTTCATTGTGAAGGAAAACAAAGTAATTAATTTCCAGACACCAAGGACTGGGATTTGACTAACAATAGCGAAGCCTTTAATTCGATAAAAAAACTTATTTGTATTGTTTCAAGTGGTCCAAATCAGCATTTTCTATAAATTCTGACATTACTTTAAAAAAAAAAAGATTTTTTGGTCTAACGAAAATGAGATTAATTGCACACAAAACAGCTGATCAGATTACCTACGTACCAGGTCCGTTTGGAAAGCAATGCTACTGAGAGGGGAGGCGGGGAAGTTGATTTAGTCAACGGGAACAATATACAAGCCATCTCCAAATATTTCCCTTCAGAAACACACGAGCAAGAGCTCACAGTTATTGAGCAACAACAGAGAGGGCTCAGGACCACAGCCGTACCAGCTGGTTTAGAGCAAGAGCCAGACCCAGGCTTCACCCTCATCCCTCATCAGGAGGCTACTGACTGCTCCAGCACCCACACCCACTGCCACACATACCCCTGGTAGAGGCCGCCACATCCCTTCAGAGCAACTTGCTAAGCTCTTCAGGTGAACAGATGGCTCTCAGAGCTAGTGTGGGCACGTCCAGCGGGGACTGCCCTCTCACCCTGCACTGCTGCTCACAGAGAGGACATTATTTCACTGAACTTTGTCTCCACGTACAATTGAACTACCCACTCCCAGTTCAAAGATAGTTCAAGTTATTCAGGTCATTATACCACAATTAGCTACTGTGTCGGCTTCCAGTCTGTGCCGAAATAAAGGTGTTGTATGAGCCCTCTTCTCATGTAAGTTTTCTTTGAGTCATGAGTTTGTCTCATTAACACCACCTCAGATGCTAGCGACACAGTATGCCTGTGTCTTGGAGGCAAGGACAGGCACATTTCAAACAGGTAGAAGGAAAGGAATCAGACTGGGAGGCTTTACTTCATTTGCTACATAATCACTCCACACTTTCACTATGTTTACACACCCAAACACCACCCTGTCCTACACACCCACATCAGGCACCCTGGCAGAGGTCTGCACCAGCAAGTCAGCTGCAAGGCTTTGGCAATCTAGGCCCATTTATTGGGACTGTGTTTGTGTTTGTTGTTTATTTGGTTGTTCGTTTTAAGATATGGGATATCAAACCGCCACCCACACTGGTAGCTGTTCTGGTGTGCCTAGTGCTCTTTTAAAGACTCCGCACAATTGTCTATGGAGAGGTTCAGAAAGTACAGAAAATTCAGGAACTTTAATAATTAGGAAACTATTGTGAGTACAAAGAGTACAAATTTTCATCAGTGTAATTCAATTTCAATGAACTACACTTTGTTTTCAATGTATTGAAAAAGTGCGTGCTTTTGCAACGCACAGCAAAGGTCACTACCTCAGCTTTTCAAGAAGCACTGCTGCAGCATTTCTCATAAAAAATACCACAGTTTCACATGTGTATCTGCTGATTTGCTATTAAATTAAGTATCATTCAAGAGTCTTAAATGTTTTAAGAAACCACCTCAGTTAAACTGGAACTATATGCTGTATATGCTCTGAGGGAGCGTACAGCTACAAGTCAGCTTGATGGATCAATGTGTGTACTTGGAAAGACAACTGAACTGCACACTGATGCTCCCTCTGTTATCTGTTAATGTGGAAGCTTGTTAAAAATGTGGAATTCCAGCGCAAGAGATGTAAAATGGATCCATGCAAATAAAGCCACAGCACTGCAATGTCAATTCTCAGGAGAAAGGTGCATTTTGTAAACTGCCTGTCTGGCTTGAGGTACCCCAAGTTCATACCGTGTGCCTGCCAGAGAGTCTGCAATTTCTGTCTTTGTTTTTAAGCAGCACATTTATTTTGGACAGAGAGAGGGAAAAATAGCCCATAAAGTTCCCACTGTTATGAAAAACAGAAACAATTGCTAGAGTTACAAGCTCCTCACGGACTGAGCCAGAAGATGAACAGCTCTTATTCTCTCTCCACTCAGTTCTGCACAGCTAACCGAAACTTAGAAATCCAGCAACATCGCAGTCATGTCTATAAAACCTGATCCTTACAGAAACTTACTTGCCAAACTGAATCTACGCAGCTGTAACTGTCAACCCATCAGCTTTCAAGAAGCCTTTCTCCCCAGTATATTTTGCTTGCATCTGCCTGGGTTACAGTCTTCACAAAGACAGAATACATAGCATGATAAATGTAGCAAGCATCACAGACTTCAAAACAAGTTAGCAGGTGATGAAGCCAGTCAAATACAAATCAGCCTAATTATGCAGTTTGTTTTGAAACAAAAATGCCACTTCTCCTTCCGTGGTTTCATTTCTTTCAGTCTAACTATGAAAACATGCAAACTCACAAAACTAGTCTCAAAATAAACAGTATTTGAGGGTTCTCCGTGTGCTGACAGACCTCCAGAGCCTGGCAAGTGGTGGGCAGTGCCAGTCTTTTCCCCAGAGTCAAAGCTGTTACGTTTAATTCAAACTTCATTAAAGTACCAAAAATTAAAACGAAATCAGCATGAACACCACATTCAGCATATGTTCTCCATCCCACTTACCTCTACCACATCATGTGTGAGATTACTGTTTCCTTATCCATTAACTAAGTCCTCTTGTGTCTTCAGTGTCCTTCAGTACTTGACCAAACCAGATTTGAATTATGAGGTTGACTCCAACTGTGACTTTTTGTAAAATAAGCTTAAGGTAAGAACAAAGTCCTGAAACTGTGCACTGAGTGTCCAAGAAAGAGACCAGCTGAAGCAGCTATGACTCCCTGGATACCTCTGTGTGCCAGAGGCTTCTACAGTCATGAATCTTAGGGGGAAAATTGGATCTTTTCACTTCTCTGCTTGGGAGTCCAGCACAGCTGAGAGCTGTGTCACACAGCGCCTGTGCACCAGCGGCAGGCAAGCTGCAACTGACTTCCCCACTTCTTATTCCAGCGGAATTGTTTTGAGCAAGTATGAGGAGTGGTTCAGAAGGGGCATGTCTCCCCTCAAAAATCCCTCTTCCACATGGCTGTGCAAACTGAAAACTGATTATAACTGCGCAAGCTTTCCCTATTAGGAATAGCTGAAAGAATGCTGGAAGCAGCTGCTGCTATTCCTTGGAGCACAGCAAAGAGCATTTGCTGTTTTATGTCTGACCTTCCCATACAGCTAGTTTACAGCTTTTTTAAACACCTTTAAAAACTTTCTGTTCAAACAAGTAAACCAGCTGTATTTATAACACCACTTTGACAAGGGCAATGAAGAGGCTATTTTACAAAATTTGCTAGGAAAAAAAAGCCTTGATGAAGGCACTGCTTCATAAATAATGTCTGTCATGTTCACAGTCTGTATATACAATGCTGTCATCTATACTGCGTGGGCAGGAAGCGCAGGCAATTTGTGAAAAACAAACACTGAATCACCAGTGACTTCAGCTGCAGTGCTGCACTACCTGGCTTTACACCAAATAAGCATGCAGAGTGACAACTTTGTTTCTCAGTCGATACAACTTGGGACTTCATCAGATTGCTCACTGAAGAGAAGCCATAGACTATAGGCCATGGTGATGGTGAGAGAGATCACGTTATTTTTTCCCCCTTCAGTCCACCCAGATGCTTTGTTCACCGCTACTTCTAGATGGGCTGAGCAGCCACGACCTGCCCAAGTGAGGCAGCCAGTACCCATGGGTCAGAAGCACGTGCTGGACATATCTGGCAGAACACAGCAGCCACCAGTCCTGCCTGCTATCACCACATCACGTCTCTTAATTTCAGACTTACTCAAAGCCCACAGAAGTAAAAGCACAGACCTCAGCATTTTCAGTGCCTCTTAGACATCACATCCTCAAACCATGCAGCTCCTCACCTTCATTTCCAGTCTTTTTACGCTACCTGTGGCAGAGTGGTGCTAAGAAAGCCAGGGCGTCACCACAGAACAGGGCACCATACAAAATTTCCAAAGAAAAACTGTCCTAGTAAATAACCTTCCCAGACAAATACTGTTAGTGATTGTGCTTACACCCCAACACAAACCAAGGACACTGAAACGAAATTTATCTCTCCTTTTCAAAATGCTGTAGCCAGAGATCAGCACCCTGCTGGTCACCTCACAATTATGCTGTACATTTGTGACATCTTTCTTCAAAACTAAGTTTCTTCACCCCTTATATCTTGTGTCATTTGAATTTTGAATATTTGTGCTTTTAATTTCCTCTAATGAACAAAACTGTTATTTGCATAACTGGAAATGGGGACGTACTCATTCAGAAACTCACTCACTCCAGCCATGTGAAGAAGGAACCACCACTTCCGGGCTCTGCAAACAAGCAATCTAAAAATCCCCAATGTTTTCTGGTGGTCTGCAGGAAGGCAAAATAAAGCGGGTGTGAAAAATCCAGTTAGGCTGTCCGCTTTCTATTTATGAGCTCCAGACAAGGTTATGCTCCTTTAGCTTGGTTAAAAAAAAAAAAAAAGTTAATATTTTTTGGAACTACACATTGACAGCAAGGGTTTCCTGCTCAGAAACCAAGGAGTCCAGTGATATGTATCGAGTTCTGCTTTAAACCAGGGTTCTTCAGATTATTCAGTTGTTAACAGTGCTCTTTACAAAAATATTAAGGGTCCTTTTCGGTATACTGACTACACCTAGACTTTTTTTGCATTGTTAATAAATTTGTATTAGCTACCAGAGTATTTTTTTTCAGTAATACACTGTTTTGCGTTCAAGAATACATAAAAAATCTACCCAGGATGGAATGTCATATTATAAATACAAAATGGTCATGGTATATAGACTGGCTATATAAAATATAACCTACAACCAAAAAATTGAAGAAAATAAATTTATTCTGTTCACTTTTGATTAATTTCTTCTCAGAGGCCTCAAAACTATTCATCCTAAAATTTATAACTGACCCTGGGGTAAACTCTCCTTGAGAAACCAATCAACTGATTCTGATACTGCAAATTCATCATTCACAGATAAGCTCGATGTAACTTTTAATTTGCTTCTTAATTATACAAAATTCCAAGAATCTGACTCTCACCCTAGATGGGTGCAGGATTAGGAGAACCAAATTAGCAGGCAGTGAAGAATTCATCTGGCTGATCTCTTGTTACACCAGTGACCACTGCTGGCCACAAAAGCCTCATGGGACTGTCAAAAATAGCTTCAGAAATATAAATGACCTAAAATCTCCCTCTTTTTTTTTTTTTTTTTTTTTGTCAGCGGAAAATAAGGTTTCTATCTTAAAAAAACAGTCACAAATATGTTTTCTGTAGAAAAAACGATGGCCTGGTCAAAAAGTTCAAAGAAGTTTGCAGCTAAGAAAGATGTTTTCACTCAAAAACCTGCTGGTGTGCCTCATGGGAGCTTCAATTCCAGTGCCTCACATGCTCAGCGACCTTTCCCACCTTGAGCAGGGTTCTCAAGACAGACCCCTTCCCCCACCTTGAAGTACAGCACCATACTGCAAGAGATGAACATCCATCATGGCTCATCAGATAGAACTTGGGGCATCAAAAACCTGCAAAATAGCTTCCAGGGGACACGGCAGTGCTGTTTTAAATAAAAACACTTTCTATCTCTGTGTTTTCGAAGAAAGTAATTGAAAAATGCTATTTCAGTCTTTTTTGGATTCCTCTGAATTATACTGGGGAGCCCCAGAGATAAACTTGGCATTCACAGTCATGCAAGGTTATACACACTAAGCTCTGGTGACATAGTTCATTTGAAAATAAAAATAAATAACAGAAGTACAACAACCACACTTAGCTTCACACTTGATGTGTTCCTAAGGTCTGTGAAAATATAGAAGTGGTACCTAGTTGCATATGCAAAAAAGGCACTTATAATTGTATCTGAGCTGTCGGGTCCAGTAGCCACAAAACACCCCATATGCTCCAGAGACTGTCTGCATGTGTCCCAGAGACTCTAAAATGCAGAAAGCAAGAAAAATCAATTCAACATATTTAACTCTTTATTTTTTTTAATCTCATGCTTTTAACTGCTATTAGCAGAAACTGATGACTCCAAAAGAGATAACATAAGTACTCTGACGAGTCATATTCGGATCTAATAAAAGCCTACACAGTGAGATAAGTTAAGAGAGAACTTGCAGCAGCATCTCTGTTTCTATAAAAAGAAAGCCTTGTAAGGAGCTTCAGAGATGCTGGAAAATTGATGAAGAGCGGAAGAGCAGCACTCCCAACCCTGAAGTAACTGAAGCAGGGTTTGGTCAGACGTGCCAGTGCTGCTGCCATCTCTGAGCAGTGGGTGA
Source organism: Penelope pileata (assembly GCA_013396635.1). Taxonomy (NCBI): domain Eukaryota; kingdom Metazoa; phylum Chordata; class Aves; order Galliformes; family Cracidae; genus Penelope; species Penelope pileata. The sequence goes on from WBMW01002665.1 coordinate 1,532,771, forward strand.
AGAGTGCACTCTACTTTATCTCTGTCTGAGACTTCTGAAATCGGTCAAACATACTGTATGAAAAACTCACTTTACAAATCTGCTTTTACAAAAGCTGTACAGTGCCTTTTCCTTTGACAAAGGTCTTACAACCCACATGCTGTGAGCAGCGAATGGCGCTAGGCAGTAGGGCAGTTGCAAGCCATCTGCTGCTCATGGTTGAATCACAAGGCAAACTCCCTTCTTTGGGCATGTTTACATCTCCTGTTGGCAAAAGCAGCACATACACAGGACTATGGATTCAAACAATGTTTTAGAAAATTACACGCTAGATCTTGAAAGAGCACTTGGTGCGAAGGCAGCACAGCAAAGGCCTCATTCGGCCCTCACCATGCATAGGGCCTCCAGGGGGAGGCTGTCAGCAGCTGCCATGCACAAAACCGCACAAAACCACACAAACATGTGCAAGGCCCCAATGTCCCCTGAAAACTGGCACCAGGGCATCAGTGAAGCTTACAGCAAAGGGCCCGGTCCTCAGGCATCTGAAAAGGCAAGTCTCCACCCACAGTCTCCAAATGAAAGGCAAACAAGCCCAGAGGCAGACTGAAGGCCTGTTTTTAGATGACTGAACAACATGAAGGATTTCCAATGTCTCTCCTTACCCACTCTCTTCTCCTCTCTCCCCTCATAAGCTTTTTTGGTGACTGCCAAATGCACTCTGTTCCTATTTAAGTTTTTTAATGGCAATCTAACAGACGTCTCCAACCCAATTATTTTAATCCGCCTGTGTTGACTGGCCACAGCAGCTGTTCACTTCCTCTTATCAACCTTATTAATACTGTAAATAAAATACACATCAGTCAGCTGAAGGATCCACACAAACCTCTTTTAAGATTTAGTTTCATTACCGAGTGAGGAAAGTGCTTTGAAAAAATGAGGGAACCAACAGTAGGGGTTTTAAGAGACAGGATGAAGCTCCCGCTGAAAAAGGCAGGCAAACACAGGAAGTTAAAGAGCTTTTGCTACAATATCCTTGTAAAATCAACAACCGCTTGAAAAATTAGATTTGTTGCTGGGTCCCACATTATTGCAATACAAAGCATTCCGCATCCTACATACACAGAGCAGCACAGCATACTGCTTTTGCACTTTTATCAAGCTACACTAACATCAAAATATCACAGTACTTCAGCCTGCTGTCAAAGATTTCTGTCATCATAAAGGCAAAATTCATTCTGAGGTTTCCAAGAGCTAAAAAGTTCTTATCCACATTATGATCTAAAGGAGATTATTTTGCACACCTCATTAATAGTAACAAGGTTTATTCAAGGAAAACTCAACTCATAAGCCTGTATTTTGAAATAGGAAGGATTACAGAGTTTCCTACACTTCAATATCACTGCAACGCACTCCTAATGGACTGCAGATGAATTTTAGCTGATTGCCTTAGATGTACTCTTTATTCTCTGAATCCCCAGGGACCGGCTACAAGAGCTGTTTGCACCAGAGGGATGATACAGTAGGACAATTTCCATTAACTGAAGTTGCGGCTATTTGTTCAGAACCAGAGGAAGAGAGAAAAAAACAGAATATAAATAAAGCCCTTAAAGACTTTACTCAGATTTGAAGAATTCAACAGCTGCATCCCATTCAAAAAATGGAACAGAACAAATATTCTCAGCTACTTTCAAGGGCCAAGCTGAAAACTCAGTACATTTCTAAAAGATGCTGATTTTAAAGGCATCTGTAACGTTGTCACTTTCCACAATATTTTTACAAGTTAGCTTTTTTCCTTAGAGCTTTATCTCCAGGAGATGGTTAGAGCAGGTGAATCTCAGTATTCAAGAACACATGAAGCTCCAGCCTTTGTAGACATGTCTGCACATGTGTTCTGTTCACTTTTGCATTAGTATTGTTTTCTAACACAGCTCTGGGTTAGACGGAAGCAGTCAGTACCTTGCAGAACTGACACAATGAATGAGACACATGACCCTTGCTTAAGGAATTACAGTCTTTATACACAAATAGTCCTTACATACAATATATATTTTGGTAAAGATGGATACCAACACCGAATAATACTTGCAGATGAATATTGAGAAAATAATGAAGCACCTGTTAAATGTAATTTTATGTTTATTATATAATTAAAGGTTATTTTCATTAAACTTCTCCATTCAAATCCTCCACTGGATGAACATTAAACAGAAACTCCCAAGGCTTTTCCTCTATGACTTCTCCCTAACAAACACTGTATGACTGCTGTTAACACTTTGATTATTATTACCCATCCATCATTCATTATAGAATGAATTAGCACATCCTTGAGGAAGGCCATAGACTTTGTGAAGTTTTAGCCTTTTCACTTGGCAGAGTAACTACAGTCACCAGTCACCCAGGTGTTTCGGATGCTGATAGCTCAGCTGAGAGGCAGATCAGACCCGCAGTGGGACTCCTTTCAAAGTACAGTCATCTATATCTAACCTAGGCAATGTAATTACTAGTTCCAACCAGTGGTGAGGAACAGCGGCATGTGGGGGATCAATCCCTTCTGTTTGGTTTACAGAGATAAGAATGAGACTTCAGAAATGCCTTCTTCCCCCCTCACTCACTCACAATCAGAGGGAACGCATGGTGGCCAGCTCAGAGGTTTACATTTGCATTGTGGCTAAATTGTAGATGTAGAGTGACACGAGATGAACTCCACCCTTAAATACCATTTTCCCTGCTGTCAAGCACAGATACTTTCCTCTGAGCTCTAACTTTTTCCAGCCAGGCAGCAGGAAGATGATGAACACACTTATCAGCAGCCATTTCCACAGCTGCTTGATGAAACAACAGGTTTTGTGGCAAACTTGCCAGCACATTTCCCAAGGCAGAGTGTTTGCTCAGCTGCAGTCCCTTCTCTGATCTTCAAACCAAGTGGCTCCAGCCTAGCCAGGACCCCAGCAGCTCCATAGCACCAAGCCCTCCTTGCAGAGCCCAGCCTGCCTCCCAAATGAAGCAGCAGAAAATGGCTCAAGGTTGTTCTTAATTTCAGGAACTTCATGCCCGGCAGTAAAAATATCAGCTGTGGATGAACCTGCCTTTGCTCAGTTCATTGCCTGCTCTAATTCCCTTAAGTCCAATTGCCATTTATAGCAATGGAGCTGGGTGGAGCCGCTGAGTCCGTCCCTGGGAAGAAAGAGATCACAGACTGCATTCTTGAACTGCTGCAAGAGTATTTTCCCCTAGGAACTGGGCACACACTGTGCTATTATGAAATAAACTACAGTCGGTCTCGATTTTTAATTATACTACTACTGTTTTTCATCCAATTTGGTGCCAACCTCTACAAGACGAGTTTCCAGCACTACAAAAATTTACTCTGAAATTGTACCCATGTGTTTTGTTACTAAGGACGTGAACTGTCACAAAAATGAATGGCAGATTTGGAGTAACTTCAGTGAAAGTAGGATCATGCTCTTTTTTTCAGCAGAGAAGAGCATAAAATGCTGGACGCAGCAATAAAATAGTCATAAAACATTAATGTGTTAAACTTCCACTTGTGATGCATTATGTTGTTACATAGCTAATAATGAGTATTTAAAACCAATATAAACTAATAATAGATTAAAACTTTCCTGCCTTTTACCATCCTCTCTCAAAAAACATTTATAACCCAAAACAGGAAAAGTTGCAGTGATCTTTTAATTCCCTTAGGGACTTTGTTATTGCTGGTCCATTCTATACAGAAGGTATTCAGGCTATATAGACAAGCACCCAACAGAGAAATGCAAAGAACATCCATAGGTTGCCCTGATATAGGTACCATTGTCCTCCTCCCATGCTTTTTCCAAAATGCTAAAACTGTCTTCTATATGAAAGCAAAACCGAAGACAATAGTACAAATACCATCCACAGTTCACACTTCCAAGAGTATGCTATTTAAAAACAAACTCCTAAGCTGCTCTTTCCAAAAGAAAGCTCTATTTTTTTCTACTAGTTAATAATTATAGAAGAATTTTCTTAAGTTTATTGATGGTGGGAAAGAGAAATACTGTTAGAGAATTATTTTCTTGTAGAGAACTGAAATAACACTTTTTCCAGATTTCCACAGAGATGTTCAGTGGAAAAATGCCCAGAATCCTAAAACACTTCTCTCTGGAAATTCATTTCACTCTTTCCTTCCCATATAGTCTTTTATGAACAAGGAGAAAAGAACACAATAAAACAATATACAGTCTTTAAAAGCACATTAAAATGGTAATTTGTATATCTGAAATGCCTGTCAGGAGAAAGTATAGTATACAATACTCCAAACTAACAAAGAGCTGCTACCAAACTAGAAAGTCTCAAGGTTTCTTTTATAATGTTTTCTAGCATTGCTCCCAATGAGAATCAACAAGTTCTGCTTGGGTTATCTGTTTCATACAAATAGTTGCATAACAAAAACAAAACTTCTGTACTCAAGCCCCGAGCTCTAGGGTAAAAGACTAAGATGCCAACTACTGATAAATTAGAGCGTGTCTATGTGTTCATATCTTTGGGTAACTACAGAAATAACTATAGGAACCATTCATCATATTTCCCATTAAAGACATCTTTACAAAATGTGCCTACTTGTTTTTTCCCTGTACCATGGTCAAGAGGGTAAGAAGCACTTCTTAATCAGTTCTTAAAACTTTAGGTTACTCAGACAAAAACTTTCTCAGAATTCTGGGAGAAAGAGGGCAGGGGGGGCAGAAAGGAGGAGAAAGGAGAGGGAATAGGCACTGGCCCAGCTCATTTATCTTACCAGAGAAAAGAAGCGGGACACATTCCAGATTAGCTAACTGCTTGAACCACATCATCTCACACCTCCGATTTAACTTTACGTTGCTTTTTGCAACCTTAACGAACACACAATAAACACTGCTGCACTCAGCACTGAAGGAAGCATCCCATCACATTGCCCCTTTAATGGACTGGCATCGCAAAGACACAAACAGCTCAGCCTGAGAGTGGAGAGCAGACAAAGGTTGTATTTCCAGCCAAAGCCTTAGTGCAGTGGAATGCCTTTTCCCTTAAAGGAACAGTGGATTCCCAGCTAGCAGCATCCAGCTGTCACAGCTGGGGCATGCCGGGGCCCCGCACAAGAGCTCTCTGCCTCCACCACTTGGGTACTGAGGGAGGTGTTAAGCACTGATGTGTGAGACTTCTGGTCTTAGCATAAAGCAAGTCCCTAGAGTCATTTTGATGGCTTGAGTTTGTTAAAATACAGGCTGTGCATACTGGCAGGCTCTCCTGTCTTTATGATCAAAACAGTTAACTTAGCCCTACACTAACATTTCATGTTCACTACAGAACCTGCAGTGTAATGACTGTGGGAATAAATAAATTTGTTTTGGTTTGCCTCTGAACAAGACTGATGTTTTTCACGTTTGTCATTGCTGCTTTCCACTCTCAGGACTAGGAGTGACCCAAGGGGAAAAGAAGTGGAAGCAACTGGAGGAGAAGAAGGTTATTAGGAGTAGTCAACACAGATTCACCAAGGGGAAATCATGCTTCACCAATCCGGTAGCCTTCTATGATGACATCACTGGCTGGGTAGATGGAGGGAGAGCAGTGGATGTTGTCTACCTTGACTTCAGCAAGGCACTTGATACTGTCTCCCATAACATCCTCAGAGGTAAGCTTAGGAAGCATGGAACAGTGAGGTGGATTGAGAACTGGCTGACTGGCAGAGCTCAGATGGTTGCGATCAGTGGTGCAGAATCTAGCTGGAGACCTATAACGGTGCCCAGTGACAGAACAAGGGGCAATGAGAACAAACTGAAATATAGGAAGTTCCACACAAACATGAGGAAAAATTTCTTCAAGGGTGGCAGAGGACTGGAACAGGCTACCCAGAGCGGTTGTGGAGTCTCCTTCTCTGGAGATATTCAAGACCCACCTGGACACTTTCCTGGGCAACCTACTGCAGGGAACTGCTTTGGCAGGGGGATTTGGACTCCAGAAGTCCCTTTCACCCCTACGATTCTGTGATTCTGCGTGATTCTATGAAAAGCTGAGCAGGAATGCTATCCACCTCAGTTGTCATTGGCTTCAGTTTTCTAGTTGTGCTCACAAGCATCATATATTGTCCTACTTTTCTTCAGTGCTTTTCTCTAGTCCTGCTGCCTTTTGGTATCTGCTCCCCTTTCAGCCCCAAAAGACTTGCATAAACAGCAAACAATTGCTGCGCAATGGAAAACAAGAAACTAAACGCCTGCTAGCATCACAATGAACATAGCAATAAATCAGAGGGAAGAAGAGGAAAGCGACTTCCACTCATCTTCTGTTTACCACCTCTTCCGTATCACAGGATGCAATGTATGACTTTCAAGATGACTGTGCTCCTGCATGCTGCAGAGTTTGTACCCAGGCAGTCACCAGATTGCTTGGGCTGCTCTTAGCAAACGAGTGTCCCAGCAGCAGCCTGCTGCCCAGGCTGAGCCCCCACGGCATGACCATCCTAGTAGTTTTCAGTCCTCAACAACTATGCTGCTGTATAATGCAGCCCCAGACCAGCCAAACACACCTGCTCGAGACAACAGCACAGATTGCCTTTGCAACCCCCCAAAATTGAAAAAATATGTATTCTTTACCCTTACTAACACAAGCTGCATGAGAAGCTGTCAATAGCCTGCTGGTCTGTGTACCTACAGCTGCTTAGGCTTACATTATGCTGGCATAAGATCAGCACAGTTATGCTTGAAATAAATACTGATACAGGAAATTTTTTATAACAAGATGCTTGAAAGGTCAGCTTGCAGTACACTGCTGTTGAAGAAAACATTAATCAGAATGTTACTAGAAGTTTTTATTTAAGCATTTTCTTTCATTATTTAGGACCCACATTTTGAATGCAAAAACTACACTACTGAAAACCTTACCACCAGATTTGTTCTCACTCCTATTTGCTCATTCCAGTTTCAACTCGATAAGGCTATTAAATCACTCAGTATTTGTCCCCATGTAAACATAGTCAGAACCTGCTCCTTCACACTCAATTGCACTGCAGACCCTCTCATAAACCTTTCTTCTGTATAGAAGACATCTTCTGTAACACCATGTATCTTCTGTACAAAAGACAAACTCCAGAAAGCAGACATTTACCTGGCCAACAACATTTTATTATAAATAAATCCAAGAATAGAGGATTTGTTGGCTCTCAGGACAGCCACCGCAGACCTTCAAACTCCACAAGCCAAAAAACAATCATCTCAGTTATCGTGTGGGTTTATACTGTGTTGGATCTCAATCTGTTCTCTAAATCCTGGACCCTGTGTGCCAGCAAAACAGCACAACAGCAACCATTGTGGCACACAGACACAGTAAGGTTCTGAAGAAGCTACATCTGCCCACTCAGGAACTTTTGCCAGTGGGCATATCAACATCAAATTTTGAAACAGGTGTGTGTTTGCATGCGTATTCATATCTGCAACACAGCAGTGGTTTAACTGAAAAATCTCATTTGTTTACAACACTGCATTATCGAAATAGTATTAAGAGAATGAGAATACATCGTTGCTATTGTAAGGAGAGAGACCTTCTGCCTTCCTCCACACCCAGGCAGAGCTATGCTATGACCCTTTGTGAGCTTGGGGACAGCCCACAAAGTTCCCAATGCATGGTGTTTATACTTTAGCAAAAACTAACTAAATAAAATAATAATAAAAAGAAACCTACTGAAACTTGTAACACAGTGCAACAAGTTATTGCCTGTTTTAACCTGCTACATATTTAACAAGTTTCCATAGAAAGGTCACAGCCAGACCTGAGCACAAAGATGTAGGATAAAGTTGCAGAGACTTCTAGAAGACAAGTGGTTTTCCAACAGGCTGGCAGCTCACCTCACCTTGCCAGTACCAGTGCTGTTCTCAGATGTGTGGCACTGATCATGTACACAAGTGAGGGATGATCGTATTTTACAAATAATTTTCAGAAAGCAACATGCACCTGCCATGTGTGACCACTATGGCTGCTCTTAGACTTGAGGGACTCACTCTGGCCCCAGTCCCACCAAGCAGTGCTGCTGCAGCATCTGCCCAAGGCAACCATCTCACCTGGGCCAGGCAGCTGAGGAGTCACCTCAGTTAGTTACACTGCAGCAAAAGAAAGACTAAATCTGCTAGCTTATGAATGTGACAGACGTTTTGATCAGTGTATTTACAAGGCATCTTGTTGCTCAAAGAGCAACGTGTGGTTAGCTACCTTGGCTCAGCTGATCTGCTGAACTTCAGCAGCCCTGAGACACTCCTGAAATGATGTTTGAGCATTACTGGTGGGCACAGGTACCCCTGTCCCAGGGCACTCCTGCGCAGACTGAGATGTAATTTCACTTCAGGATGGAAAAAATCTTAATCTAGCATCTGAGGATGCTCCCCAACGTGGTTTAATTTCTCAGTGCAGGAAAGGAAGACACACCTGCAGTCATGACATTTACTCATCTCAAAGAACATGACTCATGCCCTGCAGTATGCCATAAATAAGAAAAGACATAAAGCTGTACTTTCAGGACTAAAGCAAGGAGAGAGAAATATCTCCTTTACTTTCCTTCTGCTTCTGTGGTTGTGCTACATCTGTGATGACTACTCCTTGACATTGGGAGTGCAAATGAAAAGTATGTTCTTGCTCATGATTGATTAAGTCAATTCTTCACACTTGTACAAAAAAGGTAATACTGCATTTTGTGCTTTATTTTTGCTACCCAAGCTACGTAAAATATTTCTAGAAGAGTGACCTTGTGTTAACAAAGAAAGCTGAAGTTTACCAGAATTACTTCAGAATGTTATAAGTACTTCCTTCACCTGCTTGCCAACCCACAGCACAGTCCAGGGGACTTTATGCCCAAGCAGTTATATGCATGATTATGTGTGCTGTCTGATGACAGCCAAATCAGTAAATCTCTCCAAATGCAAAGGATATCTTTTCTCTTGTCACTCTTGTATATTCAGCTTACAACAAATTTGACTGGCAGTCTTTAACTCTGCAAGAGCACAGTAGCCATGCTCTCTCCTTGTCAAATGTTTTTAAACCAGATTTTTCAGCTCAGTATTTCATTTTTTTAAAATTCTTACAAGATCTTTAGGTGGAATTACATCACTATCACATTTTTCTTCGGCAATATGAAAAACTGTCTTTAGCGGCACAACTACTTCCATTCCACCACAGCACATACTAGGAAGTTTTAACATTTTCAAGTAGTGTGTGTGAACAAAAATGCTCAGACCGGACTTTTATATGGCCATAATGTATCTGTGGAAATATTAGAAGCTGTATATGACCCTAAAGATGTGTTCAACACAATTCAGTCCCTGAAAACACAGTATAGGAGTTTCATGCATCAGGCCACATGACAGCAACACAGTTCTTTGACATGATGGGAAGACATCCATTTTGGAGGCCATGCTGAAAAGCACACCAGCTGCCTGCAACAAAAGGAAGGATATCTTTGGAGTAGCTAGTGGATGTGGGAAAACAGATCTGGCACACAGACCAAGCAGCAGGGGTACCCTACATGGCTTCCCTATATCCTGGTTCTCTACTCTGTACTGTAAACCTGGCTGAAGGGCACATTGACTCCCTTTTAGCACAGAGACTTCAAATTCTTTATCAATGAAATCAAGGCAGAGTGGATGACAGAGTAAAAGGTGTTCATCAGTAAAAGGGGTTAGTATCCATATCACATCCCAAAATGGGCAGAAAGGGCAGAGCCCAATAGGCATGATGTGGCAGCTCATTTCTGCTGGTTGTTTCTTCTCTGGACTCTTCATGCTACTTTCCTGACTGAAGGAGACGACCATGACAGGCATAAACATTAAATGCTGATGCTATATCACTTTTCTTGTGTCATAAATGTATAACTTAAAATAATGGTAACCCACTAAGCCTTAGTATTTCATCAATGGTCCTTCTTAATGGAATTTTATTAAAGTCAATGGCAATAATGTTGATAATATCACTTAAAAATTAGGGTATTATCTTAATTTCTATCACCATCAAAACGCTGGATTCCTCTTTTTTCATGACCTGGCATAGCACTATTAGCACATGGTCTAAACTGGTTTATTCTGAGAAGGCAAAATACCATATTTTTGAACTCAGAACTGTGATGACAAGAATGATGGAAGACCTTAGGGCCTTATTTTTAAAGGCATGAAATCAGAAAGTGTTGGGAAATGAAAAGTCTTTCAAAATATCACCGAAATGTAGGAATTCACCTGCTCATTCTTCTCCTCCTCTTTACTGATGTGAGCGAGGTGGTTCCCTTTGTGGAGATCTGGGTGCTCACTGTTTGGGTAAGTCAAAGGTAGTCCTGCTATTGTTTAAAACTGTGTGCAAAAATATTAATCTTCCTCCTCCAACAGTAAATCTAGAATCTGAGAAATCTTTTCACTGAAAACCAGTTGGTTCTAAATGCATTGAGAACAGGACAGGTTCCTGCAGTGGAAATATCAGCCCCTCCCAGTTTCTGAACTCTGCACATGGCAACACTTTGAAAGCATGACCTCTTTAACTCTGACAGGCACATTTTTAGAAAAGGCGCTCCAGATAATACTTCTAGCAAGACAAATGAACCACACCATTATAATCATAAATGATATGTGAATTATAAGTTTGGCATAGAATTCTATGCTCCGTGAACAAAAATTACTTTAAAGTAGATAAAACAGCCAGAAAAAGCAGAAAAGAAAATGATAGCTGTAGTGGGGGAGTGGCCTTCAAGGCAGTTCTTAGGTAAATATTTTTATCAATTTTTTCTTGAAAATCTCCTAAGAGGTTTTTAAAAAACCCCAACAACAACAACAACAAAAAAAAAAAAAAAACCCACAAAACATGGGAGCAAATATTCAGCAGATCAAGGAGGGATCATGCTCAGCTCTCAAATGTTTTTGCAGATTCTCCAGTTGCTAAAATCAATTGTTGTTTTTTTAAGGCTATGACTGCTCTCACATTCCTCTCTCAGATTCTACTTAAGCTGTGTTGTTGGCAAGTCTTGCTACATTGCTTTTAAATGACATTCAGTCCTTTTGCTCTTCATAGTCAAGAACAGGGCTTCAAAGTAAAAGGGAACTGCTCTCAGAGACTGCAACAATGGAGACTAATCAAAAGAGTTCAAAGTTTTGCAAGGTCTCAAGATAAATTCCAAAATCCAAAGGAATTTTATCACTGATTTGTGGTTGCCACCAGATACTTAACAATGAAAGATCAAACTTTCCAAACAGACAGCAGCAGATTTGTCCTTGACACCTACAGATATTTTGATTGAATTCCAGATGGTAATACGTGAGCACTGTTCTTTCCTGCTATTGACCACTTGCCTCCTAGGAGCTCTGTTTGCTACGCCAGTGGGTATTGCAGTTATGTTGCAACTGTACTAGTAATTTCAGTGCTCAATTTTGCTAAACTTGACAGTGAATACTCTTTTCACTTTGCAATGGAGCATCAACATAATCATACATATACAGGACTATCAAATGAAAATTAGAAATGACAAAATAAATACTCAGCTGGCCTGTATACCAAATACACCAATTAAGTTTAATTTTTACTGCTCAGGACTCCTCAGGAATTCCTCGTCTGATCTACAAGACAGTGCCACAGGCTGAGGAAGAAGCTGTTGTGCTGAGAGGCATCCAACAGGGATACCTTCAGCAGGAGCAAAGCCCCAGTGCAGGGCTGCATGAATACAACAGGGATGTGCAGAGGAGTCTTAGGAAAGAGTCACTCATCTCAGTCTCAAAGCTAGCACGTGAGATTTGACAGCTCTGTGTGATTACTACTTTCAGAAGATTATTCTGCTTTCATGAACAGCAAAGGAAAAGATTAGTACTGTAGATGAACACTCACCCTCCTGAGACCTGAAATACTATTTGATGTGCCATAGAGTGATGTGCTGGAGTTGGCAGCCTCTCCTGGCCAAAGAGCTGGATTGCTTTTCCAAACTCCTCCAATCTTATTATTTAATCTTCACACAGGAATGAAGCAGAGATAGCAATACTGTTTTGACTGTTAGTGCTTCATGTAGAAATAAGCTCCTAATGAGTTCAGGCAAAAGGCAAATCTGCCACTCAGCAAAACATTTAAGTACATGCTTAATTTAAGAAGTATTGCTATCTATCGTGTGCAAGTATTTTGTTGAATCATAGATGTAGACTGGGTTTTGTATAGCTGAGCTTCAGCTATTTAGCAACCCACTCCACCCATCCCAGAATCCTGGAGGGGAATGCTTTGACCTAAAGAGGTGCTATCTCCTTCTATTAACTACAGGGAGGTACCAGACAATTGCCTTATATGTTTAACTTCTAGAAGAGAAAACTCATGCTTGAAAAATCCTACCCATAATGGCTTACCAGCAACAGAGCACGACAAATCTGTCACCACTTTACTCAGTATAAGAACCCAAGCAACACCCAGGCCAAGCATTATATTAGTTCAGAGTGATTTTACTTTATACCACCAAGGTAAACAAAATATATCTTCCAATTTTCTTTTCTAGCTACTCCTTTCCCCTCCCATCCAACACATTGTGGTTTTATCAACTTCAGCTAAGTAAAATATTGTCATCGTTTTGACATACTCTGTCATTTTAACATACCTGGTAGCAGGAAGAAACTGATACCTTATTGAGTTGCATCAGTTTCAGCCAGCTCCCAGTGATGTAAAACCAGCGCACGACAAAGTGTATCTTGTCCACTGCACCTTCAGACAGAGAGGATTCATTTTACAGTGAGTTCAGTAGATAAAACTGGATCAACTACAGGGAATATTTTCAAGTACTATTCCTGTTTTATCAATCTAGAAAGTTGTTTTGAACATGGAAGTTCATGCAGTATGTGAAATACTGTTTTTGCTATATTGCATGATAAAGGAATGTGCGTAAAGATGGCAGATGCTCATGCATTTGTATGCAGGGAACTCCAGAGTCATAAAAGCCCATGATATTCTTTAAATGAAAAGGGAAAAAAAAAGATAACTAAAACTTTGCCCAGTTTTAGAGTAAACTTTTTGCCTGTACTTAACTAGAAAGTTCAGAAGTGTTTAATATTTGGAAAAGAATATCTGCATAAAAGAAAATTTGATAGTTACTTTAGGAAAAGAGAATCACAGATTTTGGAAACCATGACATCTTTTTCCTGCTTCAACTTTTTATCTAGTACAAAAATATTTCCCATTCCTCTAAGACCAGATGGCTTTAAGTTTTAACTTTGCAGACTGCAGCATAACAGTTGGAACAGAACTGGAAATACAGAGGTTTTCATTCTCAAGAAACTGCAATGGCTTTAAAGTTTTGTTTTGGCTCACATCAGGTCCACAGCAAAACTTCAAAATGTGTCAGAGTAGGAGATTTTCGGCTGGGGAAAAAGATGATAAATAATGCTTGCCAGAATGCCTTAGTCTGAAAATAACTTTAATTTCACTTAGCAAATTCAGGACTTCTCAGAATTTGTGACTTTGGGTCAGTGTCTCCATACAGGCAACTCTAGACATCAGGGCTTCCAGACTCTTGACTTATCTGAAAGACATCCCACTAGACCCTGTGGTGTTATGATCCACATCTGTGATTTGCTGTAAATGAATCAAGATGTGTTTTTACCTGAATTCTTTTGACTCCTTGAACCACTGCATGCTGTTCCACATGCAAAGGATATTAGAAACCTTCTCCAGAGAATGATGCCATCACAGGTATTAGGACAGACTCACAATGTAACGGCACAATCAACACAACGCTGGGCTTTGCCATCTGTTCTTAGACAAGGAAATATGCTGTGCTAACATACATTGTGTACTACTATTTCCTCCTTTTCTTCCCTTTGGAAGGTATTAATACTTTTGAAAAGGTACCAGAGCAAGATGAGACCCCAGGCACCACATTCCAATTTTCTGCTTTTCTCCTTACACACATTCCTCAAAATCTCAATCACCAAGAGACTGCCACAGATATTGATTGTCTACAACTACATAGAGAGAAGCATATTACTCCTGCAGTAGCAATTACATTTATTGTAATGGCACTGTATTGTGGTGTAGAGATACTGTTCCCATAAATGCCCCATATGAGTAAGAATTATGAATATTTCTTCCCTTACGCTTCTATTCTATCATCCTTCCACTTAGGGAAGGGGAGATTATAACAGAAGAATATGCTCCACATTTTGGAGAATACATTATTGTTCATTTGCAGTTTGAAAAGATTCAGATCATCAAATGGCAGAAAAGACAAACTTTGGTCCAAGGGCTTTTATTGCATGGTCTGGAAAGCGTAACAGAGGCCATTCCTGAGAGCCTCTAGGTGCCACCACAGAATATATGTTAAACATAAGTGAGAACACAATATAGTGGATAGCTTTCTCCTCCTCTTTAGTATCCATCCCATGGTTAGGCTTAGACAGAAGCTGCCTACAACATCAATCACTGTTGCTAGTAACACCCACAAATGCAGAGATTACCATCACCTCAGCACACCCCCTTGGTGGCACAACAGCACTGGCTGATGTAAATTCCCAAGCTATGTCCAGTTCTACCACTAGTGCAGCACCTAGCAAGCTTGCCAATGCTAGCGCAAACTGTACAACCGCAGGCAGGTGAACAAAACCTGCCCAAGTAGCCTCAGCATCCTCCAAATCCCAATCAACTGGTGCAGCTCCAGTGGCTGGAGAGTGCCCACCTGCCCGTGTACCCCATGCCACACATGCCTCTGGAGCCAGGGCAGCCAGACAACAAGGCAAAGCAAGAGAAAACAGTAAGAAAGCTTTGATTCTTCCCTCTGCTTAAGTCATTACAGCCAGTGTGAGTCAATTAAATCAACATATTTCTCTGTGCAGTAACACTCTTGTCAGGTCAGAATTGGTTTGTACTAGTCTAGCTTCTGTCAGATTAGAAGGTCAGATTTCTAAACATCTTTGTAATTAAAGAAGCAGATGACTGTCAGATCAGATCTGTTACTGCAGATCTATCAGATCGATACAGCCTTGAATCTGTCCTGTTAAAACTTCAAAAAGTTACACAGAATTTCAGAAGAAGAAATCTATTTAATCAACAGTACAATGCTGCACAAAGGGAAGACTCTACTTCACATGACCTTGTGTCCTGCAGGAAAATATAAACATACTAACATCATGGCCTTTGAAACAGATAGCATTAATAACACATCTTTTATGTTTAAAAAAAAACACCAGAAGTGCAATATAGTACATGCTTACTATGTATTTTAGAAGGCAGCAAGATTACAACAGCTTCTTCTAACTGTACATAAAGCTTCCAAAATCTTTAGCTAGCTGTTTTTCTCCCCATTTAAAGCTCATTAATTCTTTTACGTGAGAAAAGAAGCAAATCTCATTCTTTCTCTGTCTTAGAGCTCATTTCTTATCATCGCTGGAAAAGAGACAATACACAAACCCTATCACCACTGCATGAGAACTCTTTTTAAGGCTAGTTTTAATTTTGTTCTTTTCCTTTTCTTTCAGGGTTAAATAGACCAGGAAATCAGGGGGGGAAAAAAAAAAAAAAAAGGCAAAAGTATTTTAGGCATTTTCACTTGCTTTCAAAAGTCGATCAATCTCCTGTAGTCAGCAGTGCATGCCTCCATTAACCCTGCTTGTTAGTGAGCACTCCAACTGGAAAAACATAAGTGTAACGAGTAGAAAATAAAAACACTTTAAAAAAAGTCAATGTGCTTTGCTATGCTTGGAATTTAAAAGATGAGCTTGAAGTGTTACAGCTTATATCGAAAGTAGCACAGTGATTGAGCAGAATAAATGTGCTACCTTGAAAAACCGTTACTCTGTGGTTTAAGAAGGTATAGCATATCAAATTATAAAGACCATTTAGAACTTCAATCTACAAAAAAAAAAAAAAAGTACTTATAATAGGGACATACCTAACTCCCACCATGAATTTGATCCACCAGAGAATCTCAATTCAGACAGTGAGAACAAGATACTGCCACAAAGTGCGCTGCGCTTCTAGTGAAAACAAAATACAGAATGAACTCTCCATGGACTGTCTCTAGTTCTGCTTTTACAAACAAATGGAGAGCACAAGACCGTGTCTTACTGCTTCCCTTACTCATGAGAAGAGAAAGGATCCATTTTTTCCTGAGACGACTGAGTTGAATAAAAAAATATTGTACTAAAATAACTGGCTTCACTCACTCTGTGTCACGAAAGAGCCTGAAATGTTTGTATTCTTGTAAAGAGGCAAACTCACATGGGGCATTATTAGCTATGATGTGTTTAAATTTGACAGGCTGTAAGAGCTACCTCTATGAAATACACAGCGTCAGGTCCCAGTTAGTATCAACATCCTCGACAGCCATCTAAAGGGGAAAGGTAGGAGAGATCTTATTTGCTACAAACACACTGAACATCATCACAGACAGCCACCCCAAAAGTGTGCACCTGAACTGGCTGTGTCTACAGCCAAGCTGCAGCAGAAGGTGTTTGCTGTCTGGATGAATGGGAGCTGCTCGTACCACTTGGCTCTGGGTCTAGGGATCAGGCTCTGGCACGCATCTCTTGTATTGCTGATAAAACCTCTCTCCCAAGGCATAGTTTTTCTGTTCTCATGTGCTTTGTGTGTGATGCTCGACCTAATAAATGCTAGCTTTTATCAGTTTAGTGATCAAGGCAGCATCTCCTGAAGCCAACAGAAGGTGGAAGCTCACATCTTTTCGTCCAAAAAAATCTACAGTAACAGTAATAATCAAGGAAAAAAAACCTTTAGTTGGCTCCAACCCAACCAATCATTTTCTTTTCTAATTAAAGCAAAGCCCAGCCTTTACATTATGCTGCTCAAACACTACGAGTTTATTTTGCATATTGACAATTTCCTTCACAGATGCTAGCACTGGAAAAAAAGTAAATAACTCTTTCAAAAAAACTTTACAGCAGCTTTCAAGGAATTTATTTGCCATGCTGGACCCTTTGCTCTGTTATTAGGTAACTTAGTGTCCAGCTGAGCCCTAGGAAGCTACACACAGTTTATCTCACAGTCCAACAGACAGGAAACCCCGAGAACTGGAAAGCAGCTACTGCAGCTCTGGGCGCTGTCCCCTTCTCTCCACCTGCAACCTCAGCACGCAGTATGCCTCATCATCAAGTAACACACTGCAGACATTAGAGTTCAAAGCTCCATATGCCTCCCATAAATTGGTCCTGTATTTGTCCCTGGGCTCTCAAGGAAAAGCTCTATAGGAAATGACTGTCTATATGCAAAACATGGGACGCACTGCACACATGAGCAAAAATACAGCAGCAATGGAGGAACCCAAATCTCCCTTCCAGAAGAGATTACCCAGGCTTTCTCTGTGCACTGTCCAAAGCCACTGTCTATGCAGCACGGCGTGATACTATGCTGAGACATCAGCTCAAGTCCTGCAAGGAGAATAGCAATGCCAGCACCGCACTGGGTCTCTTCTAGAAGGGAGCAACCCTGGAGCCTTCCCTCTGCTTGGACATGGGGCAGCTCCAAGGGAAAGCTGGCTTAACAGAAATCAAACTCAGTTCCATTAAGTGCAGGAAACTGAGCAGAGCAGTGAAAAACAAAGAAAGGGAAAACATGGAGGAAGACCAGAGAGGAACAGTATTGAACAGACATAAGTCTGAATACTGATCATAAAGTTGCTAACCTCTGAACACAAGCAGAAGCCAGCACACTGAATTCAAGTGGAAAATGTTCAGCCTAATTTGTTCTAAAAAAAAAAAAAAANTAATGACTTGTAAATTCAGATCAGGCTAATTGCTCTCATTTGCATCTGAGAACCAAAGTTAGACTTTTAGGGAAATAAGAATCAGGAACCAGAAACAAAGAAGAGAGATATCAAACTAGTTCATTTAAATGAGATCAGGAAAAAGACTGAGGCAACAGCATAGCATGTAGGCCAGTGAACCTGAAGGACAAACTTCTATAAGAATGTAGCCCACTATTCTAATGCCGCTTGTTCCAACAGTCATCCCACAACTATTTCCATTTTTAATTTTGGAAACAGAATTTACCAGTTCGCAGGCTCCCACCTGATATAGAATGATTCCCTTGCATCCTACCATATAGCAAAGGAAAAACAAAACACAAGCACACCTTACCACCGAGCAAACTTACATACTAGCTTCAGATTCCATTCTCAGACAGAAAATTACACACCTGGATCTACATCCTATTGCCTTACCTTTGCCATACAGCTTCTCATATAGCATACAGACTTAAAAGATTTGCATGGAGCAGACAACTTGAGAAAATTAAAGAAATCACCTGCATCTTGCTGAGCTCCTTTGTCCTAGAGCTACTGACTTACTGCAGGAGGAAAAGGTAACATGTATAAATACACAACGTATTTGGCATAGGACACTGCTGCAAATCACAGCAGAGATAAGCAGTGCCTGAAAAGATCTTATTTTCTTTAGCCACAGCCAATTGGCTTCTGCAGGAGACTTACCTGGAAAAAATCCTGTAAGAAACTGAATGGGACAGACTTGGAAAGAAAATATAGGGGGAGAGAATGAGCTAGAAAGAATTAGGGGAAACCTCCAGCAGACTGTGGAGGGCATCACACTCACATCCTGGAACCTGAAAGAAAGTGGAGGAGTTTCATCAGATACAGAATCAAGGAAGGCTGAGAGGAACGAGAAGTACTGAATATCCTGGCTACCAGGTGTTAGCACTGAACATCACTGGAGACAAGAGAAAGAGGTAAATGAAACTTTGGGGAAAGCAAAGGGACAGTGATGCAAAGCAAACAATAAAACAGGGAAGGAAAGCTTATAAAAAGAAGATGAAAGTCAATGTGAGACCGTATTAAATTAAATGAAACTCATCTAGAAAGCAAAACAGTTATGATTTCCCCTAAGGGATTAATATCTCTGTTTCTTTTGATACAAGTTCACATGCAAAGACTATTTATTATTGTTGCCTAAAAATTCCAGCAAAGTAAAGTACAAGTATTCTCAAGTCTAAAGCATCCATGGGAAACTTCTCTTCCTGACTGCTAAAATCAACCAAATTGGTCTGTTTCAAATATCATAATACGTCAAGAAAGAACAGCATGAAGCGGCTCAGGTATTTTTTCCATCACTTTTATACTACCATCAAACCAATGCAAAACAACATTCTCTGAAAAACAACCAAGTTAAGAATTTTGTTTGGCCTCACACAGACTCCCAGCAATTCAGAGCAGTTTGTGGAATGTGGCTACCCTGGGACTCTTCACTTCTTACTGAATGGGAATTGAGGGATCCCACCAGATACTAGCTGTCCACAGGGTAACATTAACTGCAAGATCAATAGGAAAATGATCTCCTGAGTGAAGTGGCATTCACTTAATTGAATCTGCATGTTATCCTGTGTTAAAAAGTGGAAGATTTCCAAGGAACTAAAAATCTAGGGTCTGAAGTCCACTTAGATCCTGATTAGGTTCTTAACTAATAAAGAAAGAGGAAAAATTCTCAAGGCTTCTAAGGAATGAATCACTCCCCTGGGGCTAAGAAAGAGGGCAGCCCAGAGCTACAGCAAAGACTAGGAACTCAAGTTGAACTCACTCCTTTGGAAAGGCAATTAATAGACCTTGACTACAGGGTTAATTACCCTTCTAGTTCCTCCAGTTGTACAGGCTCCCCTCCCAAAACCTTCCCTGCCAATTTGGGAAGCCCAGAAGTCAAACATCAGTGATAATCCACAGAAGTGCAGCGTCCCTCTGACCAGAACCATAGGTAAGGTCAGTGCCATAAAGATTTCCAGGCACAGACTTCTTGTTCACATTAGTTTTCTAACTTCATGTCTGTGTAGCAAGTGTTGTATTAGGCCCAAGTGAGTTTCTCCCTAAGTTAACGGATGCGCACATACCATAATGAAAAACCATGCCTGCTATTATTAGCAGTTCACATTTTCTCTCACATCTAATTATGCAAAATATGAACTCAGACCAAGTTAAGCATGGCATGAGGGAAAAGAAATTAACAATAAGGAAGCCTAAATGAAGTGGGCAGAAAAGATCTAAACCTGAAAAGCACGGACCTGAAAGCAAGACTGAACACGTACCTCCAACTCCAAGGAATGCTGAAGTGATATGGATCAAGCTCCCCTTGACTGATGCAGAGACAGATAAGGTACCTTTTTCTGAACAGACCAGGATGGACCCAACTACTTAGAGGACATCTTCCTTTATCCTTTTCCATGAACAAAACTGATGACACTCAAGCACTCACAAAGCAACAAGAGAGATGAATCTTTTTGGAGAAGGGAAGAAGGAAAAGTTAGCTGACATTATAACCCACAAACAGAGGGAGACAAGGAAATTAATATCTTCATTTCTGCTCAGTGCAGGGAAAAACGTGTCCACTAAAACTCCCACAGTTATCAAATTTTTCCCCTTCTGAACTGTAATAGATGTATTTGATGCCTCATTGAGCTCTCCTAATAAACACACATCTCTTTCACTAGAATACAGACAAATCATCTAAGTAATATTTCTGGCTTGGTGTAACGTACTAATCTATAATGATAACAGAAATGTACATATCACTGTCATCTTCAAAGCACTGTGCAAATACTAATTAACTGATCAATAAACACGGCACCAGGGAGTGCTAACACAAGATTAATGTGCTCATAGATACGTAGGCAGCTAATATTTACGGTCAGCATTTAATTGATGTGCTTAATTTCACCTTCCAAGAAAGGTTGATCCCTTTAGGCAGGTCATCTGTCTGCCTGAAAGGGAAGGGTGAGAACCAGGAAACTGCAGCTCATTCTGAGCCAGACCCCGCCTGACAGTGGAAAAAGCCACATCAAAAAGTTTGGAATGTGCCCAGAACCTCTGCACTTCTCAGTCCAAGCAAAAAGAAGGAGAAAACTTCATAATTTACACAGGACAAAGCCTGAGGTGATGGACATTGCAAGGGCAGTCTCTTGCATGTTAAACTTTAAAACTAAATCCCAGGATACAAAATAGATCTAAGGCAACTCTGTGGCAGGACTTAAAATTTGTTTTGCACTAGAGTCTGTTGAAAGCGCCCAAAGGAACAGAATGTCCTCCTAGGCCATTTGCCATCCTGCATGTTTGGGGTATCAGAGCCACAAAAACCCATTACCCACACTATCTCTTCATTCTTTCAATTCACCACAATTGTTAGCAATTTGCAAATATGATAATCTGGCTAACAGATTCTGAAAGACAACAGGCACCACCGTAATGCATCTCTGTGGCTAAACATCTCCCGTCAGAACATCACTTTACTTCCCTGTACATCCTGTGAAGAGAAGACAAGTCTTTGCTCGCCATATCTCCCAGCTTCCCTTTCCTGAAGGATGACCAGGATGATAACTGTTTCTGGGGAGCTTGCACTCTCAACAATCCAACTGCTCTGCCTCAGAAACGAGACATCCTTGAATTTGCTTTGGCCCATGGTTTTTCAAGGATGAACCTCACTGCAATGGGCAAAGGCTTTCTCACTGCCTTCTGTGCAGTAGACAGGCAGTAAAAAGCAATACCTGGACAATATGGAAACCCCCCAAAATTAAGAGCTCCTGTGCTCTGATACAGTCTGTCTGATTTTATCTCTGAAGAAATTATCACCCACATCAAGCACATAAATCCACAGCAGTGATAAAGTAATAATAATTACGTCCGAAAAATGAATATTGTGACAATGCACAAGAATTTGGCTTCACTAACATAGATACTCCACAGCAAACACATATAGGACTGGATGAAAAAAAAATGCTGTTATTTTTCTCTAACTTGTGTTAGGAGGAGGAAGAAGGTAGATTTGCTTATTAGTGAGCTTTAAAAGCACAGTTGTCGATGCCCCTCTCATACCTACTGCAGTCTATGTGGTTTTGTTAATAGATTAATTTCCAGGAAATCAGTGCAAACACAAGGTTCTTCCAGCACAGATTTTACATACACATAAACAGATGGGTGGATAAACAGGGCACTAACTCAGCTGTGCACTTCTGAAGCAGTGGGAACTGCGAAAGATTTGTCAGACCTGTAAACGAAAATGAGTGCTAGTGTAAAGAATTAACAGTCTCTACACAAGTTCTGTTGTTAAATTCAGTATCCCCCCTTGTGATATCATATGCAATTATCCATACTCCTGGCAATGCAGATCATTTAAATACTTTGAAAAGCAGGCTGAAAGCTCTCCAAATGTATTTGGACTAAGAAATTTTGCAGACCCTTGAGCTGCAAGGTTGGAGTTGCATTTAACACTCAGGGGTATCATATATCAAAGAGCTTGTTACTTTAAAGAGCTGAGTGCCTTTCCTAGAAGGCGACCAGAACTTCTTTTTCTGGAGGTCTCACATCACCAGTACTTATCACTTGCAGACATTAGGCAACAGAGATAACATAACTCTCCCCATACTGGACCAGATCCTGGATAATAAGCATTACTTCAGCTGGTCCAAACAGGGCTGGAGCTTTCCAAAGTTTCACTCTCAGGCTGTGACCACAGCTGATTCAACGAATTCAGCAACAACTCCTTCTTGCAGAGCATCAGTTATTTGATAACAAAAGTCAACATATCTCTGCCACCCCTTATCGGCAGCTCACTCTAACTGTGCTCTTACGTAAGGCCACGGCTTACTCATTGACCTGCCAAGCCTCACACTCTACATAAGAGCTTCCTCCAGAGCCGTGGTGATGCAGCCCCGTGCTCCCGCATCCCACACTGAATCCCCACGTACCAGGCGCTGCCCAGCTGTCTCCGGTGAGACCCCGAGCAGGAAGGAGGCCAGAGGCCACGGTGGTGCTCAGAGGAGCCCTGGGGGAAGGCACGTCCTCCTGGCTGCAAGATAAGGCGCCTGCTGCACAAGCCTCCCTCCCTAGGTAAGAGACCTGGCTAAAAGGGCTCATTGCACTCACCAACTCATGCTGGGTGACGCCTGGGTCTGCCTGGCCTGCAGACCAGCCCCTCCGTGTCTTGGAGCCGTCCAGCCCACCAGTGTGTCCACTGACACGTCCAGCAGCCCCCTGAGCACACACCCCACTCCCTCCCTTGCCTGCATGCCAGGGGCTTAGCACCTCTCTTTCATGTTCGAGCAACCCTGGGAAGGAGGGCCTGCACTGAGCCAGCGTGGTAACCGCCCTCCCAGGGGATGTCCCTAGTGCTCTCATGGTCAGCACTACAGAGCTGAGTCCCAGAGCCCATGTGCTAACAGCAGGTTTGGTTTTTTTTTTTACTTCTTCTATTTTTACTCTTTTTATTTTTAGATGTAGCAACCTTTTTACCCTTTCACTTAGATCTGTGCATTTAGGGCTGCATTAATATGAAACTAGTGCAAGGAAACCCCATCCTTCCTACAGTGTTATAAATCTCTACCAGAGGAATCACATGGACATGTTAACCATGAGTAAAATCAGCACAAAATGAATAGGATTTTCCGGTTTTCCTTCTACTTTATGACAGGCAATGGTGCCCAAGTCACCTTGTTCACTCACCTTACATAAGGACAAGAGCTAATAAATACTTTGAAACATTGGACACAAAAATCATCCTATCATTATTATGAGCTGAGCCGCAGCCAGGCCAGCTTCCATTTCAAAGACATAAAATTTTGCCAGTTAAATTTAATGTTTATGGAGAATTTTGCATATGGAGTCTCCTATTGTTACAGCTGAGCATCTGTTATTGAATAACCAGAGGACCATTCCCCAGAAAACACAGGGCCTCATCCATTGTTAAATTTCCAAAAAGACAGCTTTCTGTCTTTAATAATGTTGAAGACAGGAGTGCTGCTTTTTGACAATAAAATATCATCAGTCACATAAATTGAGCTATGCTTCTACTCCTTGTGTCTGTAATTCCGTTAGTATGAAGGCAGAAAAATCTTTGGTTTAGGGCTACTTTGGAAAAGCATCATGGTAGCTATTTCCAGACATGTAGTAGGAATTCATGTTCAAGTAATTACAATTCATGTAAATAACTTCCCATTTTATTTGATCTGGGGGAAAAAAAGTGAGAGAAAATAGTGCTTTTCCTTCATGTTTCCTAAGAAAAAATGTATATCCATACTTGAAATGCTTTCAATTAGCTCCAGCTTAGCTCACTAAATTAACCTGGATGAGATGAACCTGCATATCTTTACAGATATTTTTGTCTCAACCTCCCTAAATTTCTCTCTGACGCCTATGATGACTGAGGAATATGATGAACTACAAGTATCTCCCTCTTGCTTTCATATGATACCGACATTTCTTCAGGAGAGACACTTTATTTACCTACAGAAAAGTCTAAAGTGGCTGGCTAAATAGGACACCATAATACTCCAATAATTCAGTAAATCTCAAAAAGTTTAGCTGTTCAGGTCATTTACTGCATGGCTACAGCTTCCTTCAGTGTTAACACATTCAAACTGAATATTCAAGAATCAGAAGCCCAAGAAATGTATCAAAGAGCAACACAACACTCAGTTTCGGAAAAAAAAAAAAAAATCAAATACCTGCATGTTTTCCCATGTCAGAGCATAATCCACAGCATTAAACAGGAGGCTTATATAAAGCATAGCTAACTACAGCTGAGGAGAGATACCATACCTTCAAAGGCATCTGATGCTCACATACTGGGTATGTAACCACTCCCTGACTATCACACATTCTCAATAATTTTTTGCACATTTCAAATCAATATAAGCATTAAAATGTTAGCACAGGAGTATATATTTTATAGGCACCTTTTTTTCTGTCACAAGTACCTGTCTCTGTTTCCAAGGAAATCAAGCATCTTCCTTTCACCTAGAAGCAAAGAATTCGGTGGCACTGAAAGATTTCCATTTAAGTGATTTAAGGAGCAGAAACAAGGCACACTGATCAAGTACAAGGAGTTCTCCCAGTTCTTTCTAATAACGCAAAGCTATTTGGCAGTCATGGGATTCTGGTTGAGAGTAGGTAGATGCAGTGGCAGGGATGAGAGCCAGTCTGGAAGAAGCCCAGCCGGAACTGTAGAAAAATAACTCTGAATAACTGAATCAATGAATTTGACATGAAAACAAAAAGGGAGGTGGGCAGCAGTTGTAATAGCACAACTAATCAAGAGTGCAACATGTTTTTTAGGATAACAGAGATGACAGCAGCTTTGTTTACAAAGGAAAAGAATGTGAGATATAAAGGAGCATCTTTCAGGTGGGTGACCTACAGGCAGCCTGAAGGAGTGAGTGTAAAAGAGATCTGGAGGTGGGGTTGAGTCACTGGGGCAAGTGAATGAGTCAGGGAAAGAAAGCAGATGAGACGTCTCAACATCTAGGAAAGGATGCAGGAGGAGAGGGCTGTAGGAAGAAAGGGAAAAAGAACAGAACACTATGGGGAAGAAGAACTTTATGTTGCAGATGCCAAATGTAAATTTCTCTTGGAATAAGTACTGTCACTAACATACAAGTATCTAAAGAGAGGGCTTCCTACCAGTTTTCCCTTTCCTACAAATATTTCCAATCTCTTTTGTTTTGGGTATCTGAGAATGATTTTCACTTCTTCCTCTTTAGAAATCACATGAACCTGAGATTGGCTTACTGAATGGCCACAAGGTAGTAAGCTCATAACCTACTGAGTTTTAAAAACCGTAACATTGGTGGCAAATGTTTATTACTTTCTCATCTGTGCAAAAAAATGTGCACGCTTCATGCACTGTTTCTCAATAACTCAAGAGCAGTGAACTTATTCCAGTTAAATACCTCAGGGTCATTCACTGGAAAACCTGATCTTATTTCAGTCATAATTTTTGGTAAGTGCATAGTTTAAAATTGTCATGCACTATATCAAAGGTAACTTTTTTTTTTTTTTTTTAACTGCAAAATGAAAGGCAGGATTCAAACCTACAAAACGTAGAGCTCTGGTTATGACTTGTTAATGCACAAAATATTGGCAAAGACATCTGCAACATAAAACTTACTTCTGGAGAGCTAGGTAAACATGTTTGATTTGTGAAAACAGGACTTTTAAGAGTGGTGTGAAAATCATGCACCCTTATATTTAAGATTTCCATAATTGTATGTATATACGTTTCATTTTATAAAGATGCTTAATGGTCTAATAATCTTTAATAAAAATCAATAACTTTAACTCTGTCTTGAATTAATTCTGATTTTACAGGGAACCCACTTCTGTGGGAAGGCTAGCAGAAAGCCTTTCCTGCCACTTGGCCACACCATCTTCCATTTGCTCCACCATACATTGCTCTTTACTACACAAACAATAATTTCACAGTAACCAACAAGAGTTTATAAAATCTGCAAAAAATAATCATGGTGGGAGGGAAAGGAGATGTTCAGAAGACAGGAACATTGGAGGCAAAAGAGGCTTGGCCCAGTGACATCCACATCCAACCGCATTTCGTTGGGCAGAGCAAGGAATACCTTTTTTCCTTGCAAAGTATATTGGTCAGAGATGCTTGAATTCTTGCTTTCTGGTGTGTAAACAATTTCTGCTCTGCCCTGTCTCCATAAAGATCATGCAGTCTCACAAATGTGGCTGAGCTAGGCAAATGAATAGTCATTTTTGAGCTGAACACATAAATTACTTACTGCTTTAATACACTGAAGATTTGGCAGATGAGGAAAAGTACATCATTTACACGATCTTTATACCATCACTTTATGAGTCTAACAAAAGAATTTTTTCTGACACCTTAATTCACTCAAAATTCTTTTCAAAAGAATTTTTATCATGTTTTTCCTGCATATATTTCTTTTTTTTTTTCCCCGCTTCTTCTTGTTTGCCATTCTTTCTTGGTGTCCTAGAGAATGCTGCTCCATTCCAGCATTAAACAAAATGCCTACACATCCATTCCATCCCACGTGGCTACCTCCCTCATTCCTTCACTCCTTTCTTCATGGGAAATACATGTGCAATGGTGAAAGTACGGCATAAGGCACGTGTTGCAACATTTCTGCCTTGGAGAAGGCAAAGGCACATGTCTCATGCACAACACCTAACGCAATGACCACTCTCCACAGCCACTGCTTCTCAGTTATTCCTGGGGAATCCCAGAACTGCAGAGAGAAAGGACAAATCTTCTGTCAACAGTATGAAATTCTTCCCTGGAGACATCTTAGTAGGCTACAAACCAAGACAAGAATGGGAAACCACTGGCACAGAGAGAGCCCTTGAGAAAGCTGTCAGAAACAGAACAAATTACACACTCCTGAAGAAAATCTCATGAGAAAGTGAAAATACATTACTCCTGTTTGTGAAGCATGACAGTATTAACGCTAATCAAAGATCAAAGATCCCTGGGCAGCTCTTACATGTTCGAGGACACTGGCCAGGGCAGAATGTTTGCAGAATATGAGAGGTCCTTCCCACCCTGCCTCCTTACTTCAATTTACCCCTAGCAGCTCCATTCCATTTCTAACCAGAATTTGATATTTAAAACCATTTTGCTGCCTAATAGGCCCTCAAACCAGAAACACTGAACTCAAACAAATCTGTTTCCTTACCTAATTAAATTATTTTTAATTGCTGTCTAAAGAAGAGAGCAACATAACATTGCACAGATTGTATTCAAGAATATGTAAACCTCTACACTTTTAAAACAATTTCAGGCCTAGATATGCTTTCCTCTTCCTATCACAGTAGTTTTATCATCTTAAATTTGCTGTGAAGTATGTTGTAAACTGTAGGGTTAATGGTTCCATACAAAATTACTCCTGGTTCCACTGGAAGAGCCACAGCCAACCACCCACTTCTCCTTGCAGTTTATTTCTTCTGTGCTCAAAGTAACAGCTTCATGTCTTCCTACCTACCAGCTTGTTTCTTTGATAGGGCAAAAATGAACCAAGAAAAAAAAAAAAAAACAGTACAATCTGTTTATTCTGCCCCTGCTAGCAGAAAACATTTAGGCACTAATGGAGGAGGAGTTAGCATGCATGTTCATACAACATTAACTACAGTGCAACATGCACAAGCATACCCTGAAACTAGTTTTATATGAGTGTTTACAATGGAAACAGCTGCATATTGGCCCAGCTACCCAGCACAAACAAGGTCACTTGACTTTTTGGACTAGGGACCAGGGAAATCATCAATCTGAACTGCAAGTATTTTAATCCATCTGTTCCACAAGTTAAAAAGGATCAAGAGCACGGCCAGCAGGTTGAGGGAAGTGATCCTCCCCCTCTACCCTGTCCTAGGGTGTCCAGTTCCGGGCTTCCCAGTTCAAGGAAGACAGGGAACCTCTAGAGAGAATCCAGCAGAGGGCCACAAAGATGATGAGGGGCCTGGAGCATCTCCCTTACAAGCAAAGGCTGAGAGACCTGGGACTGTTCAGCCTGGAGAAGGGAAGACTGAGAGATGACGTGATTGATGCATACATATATATCTAAAGAGTGAGAGTCAAGTGGATGTGACTGTGCTTTTTTTGATGGTGCCAAGCAACAGGACAAGGGGCAGTGGGCAGAAAGTGGAACACAGGAAGTTCCACACAAACATGAGAAAGAACTTCTTTACTTTGAGGGTGGCAGAGCACTGGAACAAGGCTACCCAGAGGGGTTGTAGAGTCTCCTTCTCTGGAGATATTCAAGACTCACCTGGATGCTGTTTCCTGGATAACTTGGGAACATGCTTTAGCAGTAGTTGGACTAGATGATCACTGGAGGTCTCTTCCAACATCTAAGATACTGTTACTTGCTCCAATGAGGCTTGGAGCCCTCGCGGGGTCATTATTTGCTCCCAGTTGTGCTCATTGAGAGCAATATTAGAAAGCAGGTATTCAGTGGCTGATCTTTCTATCAGGAATGCCAAATCAGCTGACATTTTCTTGTTATCCTTCGTAGATTGCTGGACTATTCACACATCCTGTTTTTCTTCTGCATCTTGTCTCTATCTTTTACATCTTGTGCTTAAACAGTTTTGTTTTCCTGTCCCTGTCTCCCATTCACACTTCTCTGTGTCTTCTCACACCTCTCATCAGAGATGACATCTCTGTCATCACATTCCTTATTCCTATAGTACCTCATAATTTACCCAGATTCATGCACTTACCTGACAAGAACTCAGGCTGCTATGCTACTGAATGTTCCTGGGAGGAACTGTGGGATATAATTTGCTTTTTGCAATCATTTAGCATTTGCAGATCTTCTTTACAGAATGAAGAAATACAGAGTGCTCAATGGACACCTCACAAAATTTTGAATGTCAGACTTAGGACTGAACAAACAACCTCCAGAGCTATAGATAAGAGCCTTGACAAGTTGTACTAAAGTTCCCAAACTTGCAATGTGAGATTTAGATCCATTAAAGCTGTGGCAGTTTAGGGTCATATTAATATGCAATGTGCTTAATGATAAAGCAAAGCAAGCAGTTCCATCACTTCAATTCACCAGTTAAGATTAGCTGAGACTCTTGCTGAGGATCCTCACCCTAAACATGAAAAGTACCCCTGCTGTTATGATGCCATATGCAGATGTGCCTTCACAGATGTGGGCAGATTGCATTAAGAAGTTACTGACCCTAGAAATTCACTACTGCTTTACAGCTGGCAAATCATAGTTGAGTTATCCATTATTTAACATCCATGCTGTGTTCTTCAATCAACTCAAGTGATCACATTCATCTACATTAAGGAAAAACTAGCAGCATCATACTGTGCATTATGGTGATTTGTCTATAGCAGCCATGTGGCACAGGCCATACAGCTGCAGGCAGGTATTAAACTTTTCCAGCAGGACCTGCAAATGTGCACATTCCACACCAGGATGTTACATGGAATAGCACCACCTGGATCCCTTCTGCCTTCATATTCACATTCCGTCTTCACTCACCTTTGACTCATCTTGGACATTTTAGGCAGAAATGACCGTCAAAGTTTTACTTATGGACTATTTACACGAGGACATAAAACTATTAGAGAGCATCCAAAGAAGGACTACAAAGATGGTGAAGGGTCTGGAGGGCAAGATGTATGCGGAACAGCTGAGGTTCCTTGGTTTGTTCAGCCCAGAGAAGAGAAGACTGAGGGAAGGTCTCACAGCTTCCTCACAAGAGGAGAGGAGAGAAAGGTGCTGATCTCTGCTCAGTGGTGACAGTGACAGAACCTGAGGGAATGGCATAGAGCTGCGTCAGGTTGGGTATTATCATAGAATCATAGAATGGCTTAGGTTGGAAGGGACCCTGAAGACCATCTGGTTCCAAGCCCCCTGCTGTGGGCAGGGCAGCCACCCACTGGATCAGGCTGCCCAGGGCTCCATCCAAACTGGCTTTGAGCACCTCCAGGGATGGGGCATCCACAGCTTCTCTGCCTCACCATCCTCTCAGTAAAATAATTTCCTCCCAGCATCTAACCTAAATTTTCCCTCTTTTGGTTTAAAGCCATTAGCCCTTGCCCTGTCACTATCTGCCCATGTAAAAAGTCAGTCTCCCTCCTGTTTATAAGTTCCCTTCAAGTACAGGAAGACCTCAATGAGGTCTCCCCAGGGCCTTCTCTCATCCAGGCTGAACAAGCCCAGCTCCCTCAGTCTCTCCTCACAGGAGAGGTATTCCAGCCCTCTGATCATCTTTGTGGCCTCTTCTGGACACATTCCAACAATTCTGCATCCTTCTTGTGGTGGAGGTATTAGGAAAACATTCTTCACCGGAGGGTTGTTGGGCACTGGAACAGGCTCCCCAGGGCAATGGTCATGGCACCAAGTTCAAGAAGTGTTCAAGAAGTGTTGGAGTTCACGAAGTGTTTAGACAGTGCTCTCAGACATAGGGTTTGAATTTTGGGTGGTCCTGTGTGGAGCCAGGATTTGGACTCGATGATCCTTGTGGGTCCCTCCAGCTTGGGATATTCTGTTTTTCTGTGTTCTCAAGATTCAGATCTTCTGCAACTCTGAGAGGAATTCATGTACTCTGTATGCTCACAAGGAGCATAATCACAGCCTGCAAACTATGTGAGAGGCTGCTTATCATAATTTGCCAGAAAACAAGGATTTAAGAAAGATGTGTTCTTCTTCTTGCAATCATACATAGAGGGAGAGCTCTTTGCTCATCAGTGTTCAGCATGTTCTGCTAATTATTCAGGCCCCATCTCAGGAGTGGGATATTCTATATGATGTGAGCATTTGAATGTTATTTAAGCAGCACCGACTGACAATCCCTGTAGTTCTTTATACCCATCGTTCATGCCTAGAAAGCAATGAATGCACTTGGGACTCCAGTGCATTCTAAAAACAATGACACACTGTTAGTGTTATGTCCATTCTAACTTTTTAAATTTTCCCTCTACAAAAACATCCAGAAAACAAAAGCCTCTTTAAATATAGCATTTTAAATATGACAGCCAGCTCATAGCACTAGTGATTGAGCAAAAGGTTTCTTAATGTTCCCATAACACTTCCTCAATTATCCATAGCTTAATGTTTCATGGCACACTATGAATTGTATTACTAGGCTTTGCTGTTCCATTAGTATTTTCTGTTGTAAGCTTATCTCACTTATTTAGTTGGAATTCTTGTGCTTTGCTTTAGAATAGTGATAATGTACATTAAGTAGTTCTATTTCATCAAATATTACAGTATTTTATTAAAACTTACCGTAAAGGGACACGTGTTCAAGCCAAGTTTTACCATATATAAACAAGGTGACATTTTAAAAACAGAAATTACATAATGTAGAAGAAGAACTAAGTTACAGAAAGTGCTACTAATATACTCCTGTTTAATGGTTTTTGTATCTTTAGATTTTTAATTTGTGAGACATTGTCCGCTTCTAAATCATAAAGTTAACTTGTTCTTTTGAGCATGTAAATATCTGACCACATTTTATTCTGACTTCTGCTTTAATTACAAGCCAAAAAGCCTCTCTTATCTCCACATATCCCACTCCTGGAGCTGACTACTAGAAACTCAGATCCTTCAGATGAAGAAAAAAAAAAAGGGAGAGAGAGAAAGAAGTTTATACCCATTTCCTTAGGCAGGAAGTGTGCATGCATATGGCCTGATAGGAGAAAAAAAAAAACACATCAACTGTCTGAGCCTTGTAGGTTGGCTACTTCTGAATATGTACCAGGATACAGCAAGTTCCTCCTCCCCAAAAAAAGCACAATGAGTCATGCACATGCTATAACACAAGCCGTTAGGTTTTTGCTTCCAGTTTTGCAACACTGAAGAGGAGTAAACAGCTTCAGGATAAAGCAAGAAATTGTAAGAAAGCTTAAAATATATGATCACCTATAATAGTATCAAAAAAGCAAAGTCACTTTCCTTTTTCCTTTGGATTTTTCATTCTCTCCATTTTATGAGGAACTGCTGCTCCTTAAAGGTGATGCCCTGCAATTGCACAAACTGTTCCATCTCCTTCTTTATAGGTAGTTTGCTTTGAAAAAAAAAAAAAAAAAAAAAAAAAACCACAAAAACCCAGCTTCATTACTGTAATGTATATAACTTCAATCCAAAGAAAGTGTTTTTATTGTTGCTAGCAGAGTAGAATGCACATGAAATCTGACAGACATGCTGTTGCATATATCAAGTGCTGTTAAGATTTAGAAGTAGGTATCAAGAACTTCCAGTATTAAAATTAGTCTTTCAACAAAGTACAGCATAATTACATTTTAATAATATAGTCAGAATTATGATGAAAGAAACAACTATGAAATTCCAGGATCTTGAATAATTACTGAAGAACTCAAGAACAGTAATGGTGAACTAAGTTGATTCCTTCTCTTCAGAGCAAGAAATCCAACTCTGTATTATGGTCAGAACATAACTATAGTATCAGTTCCCAAAATATCACTCTTAATCAGCAGAGAATTTCCCCAGTCAAATTTAATTTTGTACTGTGGGAAGACAGAAGGCTAACTGCAGCCTCAGTTATAACACGGCATGTATTTATGGATCTGTCCTTGTTTGTAACACTGCACTTAAGAGCGGGGAAGCTCAAGCTACAACAGCTTGGATCTGGCCTGCCTCACCATTTGTCTAGATTATTTGCCATTTTTTCTTCCACTCTACTTTCTGAAGGCTTCACAGTCTCTTCCCAATGATGCAAATGAAGTACATCTGCTAAATTGCACAGTGCCAGCCCTCTCCATTGAGTCAGTAGTGCACATTTGGCCAGGTCAGTGTACGGGAGTGCACATGAGCACTGGGACATGAAATAAGGGCTGCCTAAGCACCCATCCCATCCTACAGCTAGACATTTTTCCATTCCACAGCCAAAATGCTGGTGTCTCCCCAGTGTATCGCTAGTCATTTATCCATGGATAAATTTATCTGCATTTTGTTACTGTCATGGAAACATTGCTACTCATATAACAGAAAATTCCATAAAAGCATTTAAAAGGACAAAGATAATACTAATTATCAATATCTAGCTGTGACATTACTGCAGACTCCTACTTGCTATGCATTCAGAAACACAACACACTCTGAGCTTGGTGCTGGGAAGTTTTGTGGAGTTCAGATAGGAAATGGCTTCATCAAATGCCCTTAATAATCATACCACTCTTAAATTCATTGCAAAGTTCTGATACATAGTAAGACTGGCCTTTTCTTAAACATAAATGTCAGAATAAATACTGTAAGAAAATTCAGTAAAATCTTACTGGTCAGATGCATGTGTATTGCTCTATCTCCCCAACACATACACACAGATAAGCACCAGAGTATCAGAAAAACAGCTGCTTGTGAGAAACGAGCAATAAGCTTGTTTCCAGAAATAACATTACTTTATAAACTTAAGTAAAGCTGTTATTTCAGTTGCTTGTCTGTAATCAAATTACCCCAAATTGACCTTGGATTAACTCAAAGTTAACATGATCTTTACAAAAACTAGGGTTTTCGTTAAACTAGGGCTGCATATGTATACACATGCATAACTATATACATATATATAGTATGTTATACAAAATTCATCTGTGAATGTTTAAAGGAGCAATATTTTTCTTGTCATTCCCTGTTCCCCTTTGCAGCCTTAGCTGCTTTTGGCATCTACAGCTCTTTCATGTTTCAATTGCATTTAAAGTTACAGTTACCATTTGCATTACTGTCATGGATCAGGTCATTACAAGTGGGATATACAAATGCTTAGCAGTAACAGTAATAATAACAACGGTTTCTAGTTCAAGGAACAAAATTCTAAAGCATTTTTCACATCTGGATGGAGACACACTAATCCCCCTTTCCACGAAGCAAAAGGGTTCAGTGTCACATTAGCCTAGCACTGTACTTGAGCTAAATTTCCTGTCTAAACACGACCAGTTCTCTGAGACATAGATATCAGCAGAGACACTGCAACAGAGTCTGGCCTGTCTGTAAACACACCATCAGAGTAAGAGCATACTTTTAAGTACAGGAAAGGAATCAACAGCTGGACACAGCTGAGCAGATGGGAGAGTACAGGAAAAGAGTGAGCCTGGACCAGTCAGCGTGACAGGCAAAGCTTGCAGGGCAAAGAATAAAATAGTGTTTTACTTATCATATGCCTAGCCAACACCATCAACCATTGCTTTCCTCTGTTCCTCTCAAAACTGGATGATTGCTGTCATTAGTTTTTCTATACTAGCACAAAATCAGTTTCAAGAGATTCCTGAGTACCCAGAAAATGGCCATCTTCAGCAACTTCCAACCCCACTGAGCTCTGATAAAGCAATCCCATTTATTAAAAAGCTTTGATGGTCTGTGATTATAAAAGGATGAAATTTATGAGAAGGGATATCTCTTTTACTATATTAGATTGTCTGAAAAGCTATTGCATTTAATAACCCACCTTTCACAGGGCTGAAGGTTTGAACACACACGTATATATACCCACTCAGACAAATGGAGAACAGTTCTAAACTCTTTTTTCTCTCTCTCCTCAGAAAAAAAAAAATAAAAGAAACAAAGTCACCAGTAGGGAGGTGCATCATTGGAAGGAAGAGAAGCAGTAAGGAGGTTTCAGTGACAGCAGGAGGAAGAAGCACCACAGGGGACAGCACTCAAGAGGGGAAGTGGCTCATCCTCCAGGCAAGGTTTTGGAGCCAGCAGGCAGGCCCGCTCTGCACAGCCGCCTGCTGAGCCACCTGCCTGTCCCACCATGCATCCTTAACCCAATGAGTCTCACCTCAGAGGTCAGGAAAACAAAGCAGCAACAAGTTGCAACCCTATAGGAAGTAATCAGTCAGCTTATTATCTTTATTGGAAAATATGAACTTTAAGTGACTCAAGCGCACATTTGTATTGTATCTTTGTGTCCATGTAAAAACATTTTTTAAGCTAAATTTGGGGAGAGGAGGGTGGAATTTTACCTTCACAATATGGCAGGTGAAAATTTACTTCAGTAGTGGGTTTTCTGGACTGCCTGAACTGTATATGCCAGCCAGTTTCACAAATACACAGCTCTTGAAATGTACTCTTACATCAGTTCCCTAAACATACTTACTAAACCATTCCTGTGGGCTTAGCACCTGAACAAATCCACAAATGAACTTTTTAACTGATGACCAGTAACCAGAGGAAGAGAGTCTTCTTAGAAGAGCTGTCTTGACATTGAGGAATAGCCTCTGTGCCCTTGCTAGGTGCAAAGGAAACAAGAAAGGTGGCAAATGTGGTGATGCTGTTTACTGAAAACAGGGTTGACTCTAATCTTCATCCAGCCTCAGTCTTCTGGATTTCAGCAAGGAGATTCATTCCTATACACCCCCCAGTGCAGGCCCTCTCACCCCAAAGCTTAAATGATAAGTAACGTTATCAGGTTTCAACGAGGCTTTCACATAGTATAAAATCTTGAACATTACGAGTAGTTATAACGCAAAGTCGCAAGAGGTTACAGAAGCCCAGATGTCTTCAGGGCTTTACCTCATCCCTCTTCCCTTTCAAATTTGTTCCACTAAAAAATTGCTTTTGCTTGTTTGCTCACTTATGACATGTGCTTCATCTAAGGAAGAAGTAAAAGGTAGCATGGGAAATTGTGTTCTTTCTTCCCTGAACTTACTTTTCAGAGAAAAAGGCAAGGAAGAGGTGCTTGGCCTTTCAAGTCAGCGTGCATGTTCTGTGCACTCTGAACAACATTCCCTCAGCAGAGGCATGTGGAGTTAGATAACATCAATTTATGTTAAATAATCTTAAAATAGAAGGAGAAACACATGCAGTGCTGTTTTTAGACATACTAGATAATGCTTTTACATAGTCTGGTTTTGCAGTTTTGTTTTTTCAGTGCGTGGGAGATACATAATCTCATGTTTTAATGGATGTGGTCATTTGCTCTCTGTGGCCAAGTTTACAGATTCTTGCAGGTTCTGTTCCCACATTTTGGGACTCTATATTTCCTGTAAGACCCTTGGGTCAGCAAGAATCTGCCAAACTCCATTCCGCCAGCAAGCTTTCACGAACCTGACGTAACTGTGGCTAGACAGCGCGCAGCACGGCTCAGGTCACTCAGCAGTTATAAGCATGCCATTAGAAAATTTCTACTCTGGAGACAAAAAGACACAAATCACTTTTTATCTCTTCTTCTCAAAGTTTTAAGTTGTGATACTGTAGATATCCAAATATGCAATGCAAAACTGCTAAGCCACTATCAACCTGCATCAACCTGCTTCTTCTACTTTCATAACCAGCATGCTTTTTCTTTGCCAGTCTTCTAGAGTGTTGTAAATTGGACAAGCTGATAAATAATGAACAAAAGACAATGTACAGAAAATGAAAATAGATTATGTTTGAGAACACCACTATAACTAGATAAAGAGAAAGTGAGTCTAAATTTAACAGGTCAGAGTTTCAGTGGAGGTTTTTTTTTTTTTGTTACTTGTTTGTTTGTTTTTAAGTTTATACTATAAAACACCTCAAAATTCTTCCCCACTGTGCACCACCACAGCCACTGTGAATCTCTGGACTTGATTTCCAAGAGCATGCATTCAAATCTGTAAGCTGAAAAGCATTACTAATGATTGGCTGAAGTCAAGATCTGATGATACAAACTACAGTGAAATACTTGGCAATTTAACAGTAAGAGCAATGACAAATACATTAATAAATACCTTACAATGTATATAAATTGAGGGATATTTTATGGAACTGTACAAATAGTCAGTTTCTCATAATTTACACTCTCCAAAGAGCTCCTGTGAATGGTTTCTATAAAGCACTGCACATACAGAACTAATTAATTAAATGCTGTGGCCAACTGATTTATTTCCCCCCCTTTAGAAGCACCCACACATACACTGCTGAACTGTTGATGCAGTTTGCAACACTTCTGCAAGAACATAAAAGAAGAACAGCACACTCAGAAAAATCTTCCTCTTTTTACTACATCCACTTGAAGAGAGAAAGAAACATAGAGTGTCTATAGCTATAAATGTATTTGCATAATTCAAATAATCTAGTGTTTTCCCATACATGATGAAATTCAAGCAAGAAGCAAAAGGAAAAGTAAAAACAAAGTTATTGAACTGGAAAAAGTGTTCTTGTTCTTCAGAAGATATCTATCTTTATGAAAAAAATACAGCGGCCTGAGTTTTGCTGTAATAGGAACAAGAAGTTCTCTTAATGCAAGACTTGTACTTAAAAATAAAAAAAGAAAAAGAAAGAAAGAAAAAGTAGGCTCAAAAGGTTGGCCTAATGCCTCTCTGTGCTTGGCCTAGAGAATGAAAATAACTCACTATTGTTTCCTAAACTGACAACAAACTACACAAAGAACTTAGTTTTTAAATTGTGAATCATCTCAAGTAGAGACTCAATCCTAATTTTGATCTGAAGGTATCACCCCACTGTTTAAATTGTTACGTCATGTAAGGAAATTCAGTGCGACAGAGTTTTCAGGAAGAGGCTTATAGAACACCAGAAATAAACTGAGGTAGCAAAAAAAAAAAAAA